>WNWK01000283.1:355000-581199 GCA_009830355.1 Cherax destructor
GATCTTGTTGGTTCTTTAAACCATTTATTCAGATATCTCATAATGCTGCGTCATTTAACGCACTAATCTACGCACCTGTGTACTACAGATTGCTTTTTGAGTTTCGTTTTAAAGTTACTATTTAAACTACACCTAGGTTCTCATTGGCTATTTCTTGTATAACTCAGCTCATTATGCCTGGCAGCGGTAGACCAGCACTAACAGACTGGTTTACAGCTATCACATACATTTACTTGTGATCGGTGAAGACTTCCTGACAGCGCATCTTTAAAAAAAAAAGATCGACAATTTTATATAATGTTTAAAAGCCTGGCAAGCATATAGAACCGTCCCACACACAATGGGACTCGAAGCAGGCTTGCCAAATACAAGATATTGTATGATTCTGCGGTTATATCTACGTGTACACTCAGTGACTGAAGGCTGGAAATTTATGTCACAAATTCTCGATATTACTGCCGACTGAAATTCGCTAGTTCTGGTGAGGCTTGTTGAGCTTACTATTAATTTGTATTCATACCTTGATACTTTCCTGGCAACTGTTCTAGTCCTCCCACAACACACTGGGCTACCTCACCTTTTACCATTTCATTTATCAATTTCCCCAATTGCAAAGCTCTTGACAACGCACTGGCGATAATGCGAAAGGCCTTGAGCTGCTATACCTCCCTCTGTGGCTTATTTTGCATACTACACACACACACACATATATATATATATTATATATATATATATATATATATATATATATATATATATATATATATATATATATATATATATATATATATATTATAATATGCTGTATTCTGGCACGCGCCCAGCTCGGAGGAGCTGATGAGATTTTCGCATTATAATCAGTGACAAACATGTAACAATATGTACTAGACATGTATCTCCTCACCTCGTGTACTGTATATGTCATCTTTATATCAACATTGTATCTCTTAAATCTTTTGTACCATATTATGTAATAAAATATACCTATTGGTAAAAAAGAAAATTAAAAGATGGGGTGGTAGGGGAAGTGGAATATTCAAATGGCTTCAGGAAGAAATCCAAATATTCTTCCTTGAAGCCTTTTTATCCACTTCTCCGAGGCTATGGGTCCCACAATTTGTACCAGAGGTGGACCCCATATATTATATATATATATATATATATATATATTATAATATATATATATATATATCAATAACAACACTGTGACTAGCCGAGTGGTCGAACCCGTTTTGTTTTAGCCCGCCTCATGGTGAGCGAAAATTCACGACGCTCTAACTCACTGGACCATACAATCCTACAAAGATCACGCACCCAGCAGAGCAAGGTGTTGTACCGTGATCCGAGGACATAGGATGGTGTGGGTGCCTCAGAGCTAGTTTCATTCTACTCCCCGTTTGGTGTACTAGCCTCCACAAGCAGTATATATAGTATTGTAACCACGAACGAGTGGTATTTAATAACAACACTGCGACTAGCCGGGGGATCGAACCTAGCTCTGCTGGGTGCGTGATTCTTGTAGGATTGTATGGTCCAGTGGGTTAGAGTGCCGTGAATTTTCGCTCATCAGGAGGCGGGCTAGTCGCATTGTTATTGATTAAATACCAACGTTCTTCTTATCGAATAAGTTAAGCGAAAATTTGTGTGTACAATAATTTCGCAAAAATCATTCTGACCCTAACGAAAAAAATATATTTCATTGTGTTATTTATTATTAAATTATTATAAACTTATCTGAAATATATTTAATTGGATTAGGTTAAATTAAACTGCGCTTGTTATAATAAGTTTAGGTAAGTTTTCCAAGTTTTTTTTGGTACAAAATTATTAATTTTTACATTAAGGTTAGCGAACTAGCCTCGTTTCATGTTGCGAGGACACTCGTGGCAATGGATGTTCAAGGATTAATTTCAGCCTCCTCCTGTTTGAATACCCGCCTCCACAAGCAGTCTATATAGCAATGAAACCACGAAACAAGTGGTATCGAAACATTTACCAAACTGCGGCAGGCCAGGGCTCGACCCCACGACACATTGTCCCGCCTCAAGAGATAACACAACGTAGGTGTCACTATATCCATTCCGCCACTAAGTACACACTATAGGAGCGACGCTCCAGAGAAGATATTATCACAACGTAGAAGATACTGAGGGCCATCGTCTGATTTAACGATGTGACAGATGAAAGATGCATATCAAGATCCATGGGACAGAAATGAAAAGACATTTCTGCAAGACAACCTTTATTAGGATATAGTTTCTACTGTTGAGCTCCGTATTAAGCATCATCTTAACAGGGCGAAACGTCGTCCCAAGAAAACTTCTTTTTTCTGCCGGCAGCCACGCCGTTACCTACCACATAAAACGAAAAATTGAGAAAGTGGGCAAGACGAGACTCCTCGCTACTAGCATTGCAGTGCATCCGCACAAAGACCAAGAACTAGAACTCAACCTGGCAAGCCTCGTCTAGGTGAAGACACGGGTGAGCACATTCCCTCTCTCTAATTCCACCCCCCTCTTGTTAATTCACCCTCTCCCTTGCTAATTCACCCTCTCCCTCGCTCTGCTCACTCGCTTGGAAAACCCTCTGTCTGTCTGTCTCTGTGTCTACATACCTCCTTCCGCAGGCCATGAGTAACACACACGAATGTAGGAAGCAGTGATAAGGGTGCAGGTGGAGGGCCCGGGGGGGCCGAGGTATAGAGGAAATGGAGGAACGGGGAACTGGTAGACATGTAGGAGAAAAAGTTAATCGGAGGAGGAGGAATCAACAACTAACGGTTTGGAGAGGAACAGCAAATAAATGAGGTGGAAGATATGAATGTAGGTTAGGGTAGATAATACGGAAATAAACAAGACGAGGAACAAGAGAACTTGGACGAAGATGAGCAGAATCAGGCGAAATAAAAGACGATGGAAGGTACGAAGGGAGGTCCAGAAGGAAGGTGTGAAGAGAAAGCACTAGAGTAGGAGGAGCACCGGAAAGAAACAAGAAAATTATGAAGATAAAGAAGCAAGAAATGATGAAGATAAAGACTAGAGGGAAGCAGAAAAGGATGAGAACTACAGGAGAGACAAACAGAAGCGGTACGGAGACGAAGAGAACGTGGTAAAAAAGGTGCAGAGTAAATACATAAGGATATTTGCTGGAGGGTCGTGAATGGAGGAGGAAGAGAGACAGCAGCAAGAAAAGAGGAGGAAAAAAGGAGGAAAGGAGGAGGAGGAGGAGGAGGAGAGGATTGAGTGTGTTTAGGAGGAAAGAGGAGAACACACAGCGGTGTTTGCATGAAGGTAATGAGTCGAGCACATTAGTCAGTGTAGCGTGTCTGCTGCAACCCCTCCCTCCCCTCCACAACACCTCCCTCCCTCCACAACTCCTCCTCCCCTCCTCCTCCACAACCCCTCCCTCCCCTCCACAAACCTCCCTCCCTCCACAACCCCTCCCTCCCTCCACAACCCTCCCTCCCCTCCACAACACCTCCCTCCCTCCACAACACCTCCCTCCCTCCACAACCCTCCCTCCCCTCCACAACCCCTCCCTCCCCTCCACAACCCCTCCCACCCCTCCACAACCCCTCCCCCCTCCACAACCCCTCCCTCTCCTCCACAACCCCTATCTCCCACCCCACCCCACCCCACCACACTACACACCCCACCACTCTGGTTGTTAGTGAAACGTTATCTCAATAAAAGCATGTTTTGCAACATGGTTGATCATCAACACCGTACTCTATACCTGTAGTATACCTGGAGAGGGTTTCGGGAGTCAACGCTCCGCCGGTTTGCGCTATGTACATCTTCACTGGGATCAACACTGTCTTGAACACTTCACTGGGATCAACACTGTCTTGAACACTTCACTGGGATCAACACTGTCTTGAATACTTCACTGGGATCAACACTGTCTTGAATACTTCACTGGGATCAACACTGTCTTGAATACTTCACTGGGATCAACACTGTCTTGAATACTTCACTGGGATCAACACTGTCTTGAATACTTCACTGGGATCAACACTGTCTTGAATACTTCACTGGAATCAACACTGTCTTGAATACTTCACTGGGATCAACACTGTCTTGAACACTTCACTGGGATCAACACTGTCTTGAATACTTCACTGGGATCAACACTGTCTTGAACACTTCACTGGGATCAACACTGTCTTGAACACTTCACTGGGATCAACACTGTCTTGAATACTTCACTGGGATCAACACTGCTGCGAGGAACAACCTGTGGAATGCCTGTAGACAATTTCGAGGGACACTGTCCCATAATATTCAACTTGAAAATCCTGGAGGGACTGATTTCAAACTTGAACATCGAAATTACTCCGTATGACAACAAGAGAGAACTCGATGAATGTCAGAGGTCCCCGACTCTTCAGCGCCCTCTATACATACGGGGAATTACCAACAAAACTCTGGTGATCTTCAAGAGGGAACTGGATAAGTTCCTCAAATCAGTTCCTGACTAATCGGGCTGTGATTAATACGTTGGACTGCGTGCAGCCAGCAGTAACAGCCTGGTTGATCACGCCTTGATCCTCCAGGAGGCCTGGTCTGGGATCAGGCAGCGGGGAACACTGACCTCAGGAAACGTCCTTCAGATGGAGGCAGTGGTGGGAACACAGGTGGTGGTGGGAACACAGGTGGTGGTGGGAACACAAGTGGTGGTAGGAACACAGGTGGTAGGAACACAGGTGGTGGGAACACAAGTAGTGGTGGTGGTAACACAGGTGGTGGCGATGGGAACACAGGTGGTGGTGGTGGGAACACAGGTGGTGGTGGTGAGAACACAGGTGGTGGTGGGAACACAGGTCGTGGTGGTGGGAACAGAGTTGGTGGTGGTGGGAACACAGGTGGTGGTAGGAACACAGGTGGTGGTGGTGGGAACACAGGTGGTGGTAGGAACACAGGTGGTGGTGGTGGGAACACAGGTGGTGGTGGTAGGAACACAGGTGGTGGTGGTGGTGGGAACAGAGGTGGTGGTGGTGGGTGTGCAGACGGTGAGTGAACTAGTACTAAGTAAGGCAGGAAGTCTCCATCAAGGAAGTCTTGTTAGTTTTGATCACGCTTGCAAATACTACTAGCAAGAGTCCTGTGTTGTCTCCAGACGGTGACTCGTCCAGCTGGCTGACTAGCTGGCTAGTTAGGTGACTGGCTAACTAGCTGGCTAGTTAGGTGGCTACCTGCCTGGTTGACTAAAAGACTAGCTGGTTAATTGGCTATCTGGCTACCTGGTTGACTGACTGGCTGGTAGGTATGGTATCTGGCAGACTTTCTGGCAGGCCGGGCGTCTGGCTGGCTGGCAGACCGGGTGTCTGGATGAAGGGGATCAGAACCTCTATTCATAATGGAAAAACGGCTTAACGAGGTTTAACTGGGCGGGACCTTGAAGGAAGTGGCAAGGAGACGCTGCTGTGGGATGGCAGCTGCAGGCAGGGGTGTGGGAGACGGGGGTGTGGGAGACGGGGGTGTGGGAGACGGGGTGTGAGTGTGAGAACGCTGGTGAGGGCGTGGGAGTATGGGTGTAACCACAGAGGGAAAATAATAAAAAAGACAATAAAAAAGGGGTTATTCACAGAATGTGTCCAGTGTTATTACTGATAGACGGTCTAGTCAACATGTATTTGGGAGTGGTGGTGTTTCATGCGTCGATGCCCAATGGTATACCTTTGATATACTTTTGAAGAGTTTCGAGAGTTTCTCTACTCTCTGAGCCCGGCCATGGGCCAGGCTCGTCTGGTGCTTAACGGGATACCCTGTCTTGAGAAGGTCTAAAGGTTCGCAACGAGATTAGTAACGGAACTGAGGGAAACGTACAACATGGAGGGACTTGAGGAAGTTAACTTAGCAGCATCAGAAAAGAATCTGGGAGGACATGGTCATGCCATACAAAATACTCAAGAAGATTAGAAAGGAAGGAGCTAGGGGACATGTTTCCCAACTAAAGGCGCAGATGATCCACAGGGACAGTATACCACAAGGCAGTATACCTGGAGGAGTATATATCTGGAGGGTGTCATGAACCGGGCCGCGGGGGCGGCCCGGTCCATGTCCAGGAACACTAGACACAGTATTAAGAATATATGTGATTGGGACTTGGGATCCAGAAATCAATAAAACCGGTCGATAAGAGATGAGAAGCGAGACCGGGAACTATAAATCAACCCCTGCAAACACAACCAGGTGACGAATTGAGACACATATGGGTATTTTGACTGTGGAGACATCTGACCCACAAGCGGTTTCAACGATCCAAAACAGAAATTCTTATACCTGAGTATACCTGAGAGGGTTTCGGAGGTCAACGCCCCCGCGGCCCGGTCTGTGACCAGGCCTCATGGTGGATCAAAGCCTGATCAACCAGGATGTTACTGCTGGCCGCACGCAACCCGACGTACGAACCACAGCCCGGCTGGTCAGGTACTGACTTTAGGTGCCTGTCCAGCGCCTTCTTGAAGACAGCCAGTGGCCTATTGGCAATGGTTCAGAAAACCATTACAGAGAACGATAGTGCAGACAATAGAAGACACAAAGTAGTTTAAGGTGATCAGTCCCTCAGCATAGAAAGGAAGTTGCATCCAACAATCTTGACCTTGGTGGAAAACCTCTCTAGTCTGGGGACTGATCACCTCAAACTACTGCTTCACGTTTTCTACCGCCTGCAGTATCTTTCTCTGTATTTGGAATGATAAAAACTACTGGTTGGCGAAACGTCTCCTAAATAAAGATACCCAAGTGTTGCACGTGTTTTATTCCTTTATAAGGCCTGGTCTCAGACCGGGCCGCGGGGGCCTTGACCCCCGAAACCCTCTCCAGGTATACTCCAGGTAATGTGTCCGTTTTGTAAACCATTAATATATGATACAACTGAACACACACACACGCACGCACACGCACGCACGCACACACACACACACACATACACACACACAATCACGAACACAATCACGCATACACAATCACGCAGAAGCATCAGCAATACACAATCTTGAGGGTCATCAAGGTTTACACTATTCATAGGAGACACAAAAAATAGGATTAATTATGTTCGTGGGAGTTAAACAAGTCAGCCAGCGAGTAATTTATTCTGCTTAGTAAACACAAAGTGTCTGCAGCTGCTGGGAGGGAGGCAAGGCGGGATGGGGGGTATATGTGGGAGGGACGGGGTGAGGAAATTAGGATACTGCTGGAGAAGAAGAAAGGTGGGTAGCAGAAGGGTTGACGTGGGAATGTAAGAGAGAGAGAGAGAGAGAGAGAGAGAGAGAGAGAGAGAGAGAGAGAGAGAGAGAGAGAGAGAGGAGTAGTGTTTGTCTCAAACTTGACTCGGGTCTTTGCCAGCTGATGAAGGAAGAGTATGGTGTTTCCACCTTGACACTGCACTCTTCTAACTGATGGTCACCTGGTCTTTATTCTTGAAGAAAGACGCCACAATAATTCACACAACCCACTACAACCTCAGCTGCTTGCCAGCGGAACTATGAACATTAACGAGTCTCTCTCGACAACCTCTAACAGTCTGTTGGTAATTCCTCTTACATACGAAAGACAGTTATTGTCCAGTCTTTATGCAAACTGAGTTATAAGTGTAAGGGGTCTAAGTCTTTTCAACACCCTGCCTAAAATAAAATACTGATTTAGCACATTTTTCTATATTTTTTTTTTATTTTACATATATATTTTTTTAAATCACATGAAAAGTTCATAAAAATGTATATTATTATTGCATATTCGACGTTTCGGAGTAGTTGCCGCCACCACAACACACACAACACTGCAACACACACAACACCGCAACAACAGCAATACCAACACTTTGACAATATCTTTCTCAAGTGCATCCTTCCCTCAAGAGAAAATTTATTCCTTGTCTCACTCGCAACTTGAGAATATGCTCAAAAAAAAAAAAAAAAAAAAAAGAGAACTGAAACATCGACAATTTACTAAATGAATTCTGTGACTCGGGTCTGACTCCATCCTCACCCTCTACCCAGGATGACTGTTGTCTTATATTTCAGAAAGTATAAGCCTGTAATATCTCTTCTAATCAAGTAACTGGCAGAGCCTGTCTTGGTAAAGAGCTGAGACAAGATTACTGCTCCTAGCTTGTAAGACTTTACTATTCTTTATTTTTTATAACCAGAGAGAGAGAGAGAGAGAGAGAGAGAGAGAGAGAGAGAGAGAGAGAGAGAGAGAGAGAGAGAGAGAGGGGGAGGGAGAGAATACTCTACATTCTTTGAGTATGCTCCAATTTCTTGGACTGCTTACTCTCCATCTCATCTGCGACTTCTTGACAGAATAGAGAACAGAATAAGACGGCTCATCTCTCGCCTGGACCCGGCCTGGACAGATCTGTCATTTCAGCAGAGCCTTCAACACCAGAGAGATGTGGGTGGCCTTTCTGTTATGTACAAGGCCAATATTGTCAAGGTCCCCCCACACTTGGCTCCACTCAGAGAACAGCAAGAAGTGAGCTTCTATACAACAAGACGGGCAGTCAACAGCAACTACACTCTGGCTGTACCTTTCTCTATAACATCACTTCATCTGAGATCATTTATTCATAGGATGACTCGAGTCTGGAACATGTTCGTAAAGCATAATGACATCAACGAAATAAAGTCAGGTGACCAAATGAAATCGCTCTCCCACAGATGGCTCCAACTTCATCCTGTTCCCTATCTGTATATCTCTTAACAATAAAAAGGCTTTCAAATGAGCTGATGCAGGTAACATCTCTTAGCTTGTAAATAAAGTTAGGAACCCTAAACCTAACCTTGTCAAACCCTGTGTAAAAGAGAGGGAGAGAGAGAGAGAGAGGGGGGGAGATAGAAGGAAGGAGAGATCTTAAGCTATCGATTTTCCCAGAGTACTGCTACTGCTACAAGACGTGTTAAACTCATCACCAGAGTACCAGAGTACCAAGCCTCCCCAGCATCACTATCTCACCATCACCATCTCTCCCTCACTATCTCACCCTCACCATGTCTCCCTCACCATCTCACCCTCAGCATCTCTCCCTCACCATTACAAAACATACACACAGTAATAAATCATACACAGAAGAATAAAACATACAATATACAACTTTATATAAGTGTGTTTATAAAAACTGTCTCAACCTGCAATTTAAAAAATCGTCCTTTTTAATGACTAATTAACCGAAGTTATTAATAACTCGTTTATTGGCGACTGCCAAAGTTACATTATCAGTGAATGTGTTTAGGTTATCAGTGAATATGTTTAGGTTATCAGTGAATATGTTTAGGTTATCAGTGAATATGTTTAGGTTATCAGTGAATATGTTTAGGTTATCAGTGAATATGTTTAGGTTATCAGTGAATATGTTTAGGTTATCATGAATGTGTTATCATGAATATGCTTGATTATTTATTGAACTGACAAAATGGATGAATTTCTGTCTTAATGATGAAAATTTGAGAGATAAGAGAAACATCAGCTGAGATGATCGTCTAAGAGATCCAGACACACACACACACACACACACACACACACACACACACACACACACACACATACACACACATACACACATACAACACACACACACACACACACACACCCCGGTAGGCCTAGTGGTAAGCCTTCTTGACCAGGAGGCAGTTCATTCAATGGGTAAAACATCAAGTGTTTCTACATACACAACACACACACATATCACAGCTAGTGTCTAATACATGCCAGGACACAAATGACTAACACACACACACACACACACATACACACATACACGTACCCAAAACAGGCTAAGCATCTAACGACAAGTGATTTTGACAACTGGTAACTAACACACACACACAAACACAGTCACTCACATTTACAATCACTCGAGAGTCACATTCACAATCACTCAGTCACATTCACAATCAGTCACATTAACAATCACTCAGAGTCACATTAACAATCACTCAGTCACATTCACAATCAGTCAGATTCACAATCATAGTCACATTCACAATCACATTCACAATCAGAGTCACATTAACAATCACTCAGTCACATTCAATCGATCATTCACAATCAGAGTCACATTCACAATCAGTCATATTCACCTCCTTAAAATAAGACACCATAACATTTCCAAATATTTTCAGTATTGTTTTCCCGTGAGTTTCTTCAACATTTCTACGAAATGTTTTTTTTAAATCATTTTGGTAAAAACAAAAAATGATCTAGAGTGAAAAGGATTCACCTGGATTGATTCCTTATCGAGTCATCCACTCATCAACTCAGCAATTCAAGGGGGAAGGGGAGAAACACTGATATTGAAGGGCTCTTGTTCCAACGAACCTGAGCTATATTTTTTTTTGGATGAAACCTGATTATCTTGCATTACCCAGGCGCTGTATGACTATAATAATAATAATAATAATAATAATAATAATAATCGAAAACATTAATAAAAATAACTCAGTAAATCACTAATAATAATAATAATCGAATAAAACACTAATAATAATAAAAACATATAATAATAACAATAATAAAATAAAACATATAATAATAATAATAATAATAATAATAATAATAATAATAATAATACAAATAAAACATAATAATGCTAGAGTAAAACAATTATAATAATCGTATAAAACACTAATAATAATAATCACCTTTCCGCTCATCACTATTTCTCAGCAAGTTCTACACTGACCTTGCACTGCCTCTAACAGCAACAGCCTAAGTGATCAGGTGGTCAGCAAAGAAGGTAGGCCTGGGGCTGTGTTGTGAGGCTGGAACAACTCTGGAAGCACGTGACGTCACACCCACCACTGCCACCCACCTGAGGAACAATAACACTCTCATTAGATATTACCCAAGAACTGTGATGATAATCTTAAAAATGGCTGTCAGATATGACAGGTAGTCGGGGATGACAGGTAGTCAGGAATGACTGATAATCAGAAATGACAGGTAGTCAGGAATGACAGGTAGTCAGGAATGACAGGTAGTCAGAAATGACAGGTAGTCATGATGACAGACAGGTATGTACGAAGACTGTTCTTCCCTGGCAATCCAGCTTGAGTGACTACCTTCTTGTCAACCAGGCTGTTGCTGCTAGCATCCCGCAGGCCCACAATGCCTTTCTCGCATCGCGCAAGGTTCCGAGAAAACCGTAACCCTCAATTCCCTATACGTCAATTCGCTCAAAAGAATAGTGCAGAGTGCGGCATGAGCTTCCAATGCAGTAGTGTTGAAGATTTGAAACTAATCAGACGAGGTATTTACAAGTTATCACATGGAGCTCTGCTGCAGTAACCACACTGCAGACACGTCCAGCAGAGCTCTGCTCTAGCAACAATTAGTAACAAACATCAACGCTGCGTAATCAAGGTTGCTTTTTAAAACAAATCACCTTTTTTTTAGGAAAAAAAAGTGAAATGAAGGTACAAAAACTCATGTCAAATTGCAACTAAAGTATTTAGGAGGAGGAAGAGGAGGAGGATAAAAGAAAAGATAAATAACATGAACCTGTAAAGGAAAAATAACAGGGGAGAAAAAAGATGAGAAGAACGCCAGGGCCGCCATGCAAGATACACAACCAGAAACACCAACGAAAATGAAAAAAATTGTTGAACAAAATGGAAATATACACGGAAATATACGACTCTCGCAGCCCGACCTTGTGTCAGGCTTGTTTGGTGCTTGCCTGGCTGTTTGCGGCCCCCATGGCCTACCTAATGTGAAACCTGGTGGAGATACTTATCCGGTTCCCTCTTAAATGCAGCCAGGGATCTATTGGTAATCCACCTTATGTATGCTAGGAAGCAGTTCAACAGTCTTGGGCCCCTGACACTTAAGTGTGTTTTTTGTTAGTGTACTCACGGCACCTCCGCTTTTCATTGGCGGTACGTTGCACCGCCTGCCGAGTCATTTGTTTTCGTAGGGAGTGATTTCTGTGTACAGACTTGGGATCACTCCCTCTAGAATTTTTCAGGAGTAAATTATGATTTATCTTTCTTGTCTAAGATCCAGTGAGTACAAGTCAAGGGACTTCAAACGGCTCCAGCAACTGAGGTGCTTGCGTGTAGATGCAGTACAGGCTCTCTGTACATTCTCTAGCTCTGCACTAGGGACTGTGTTAGTGTTCAGTAGTATTCCAGCCTAGTGAGAACAAGTGACTTAAAGAGAATCATCACAGGCTTGGCATCCCATGCTGTCCTGGGTTGTACAACTGTTGGCAATCCAAGTAGTTGGCGGTCTTCTTTCTTAGAACCCTTTCAAAGATTTTTATGATGTGGGGCGTTAATGCTATCGGTCTATAATTCTTTGTTATTGCTTTGCTGCCACTGGGTGTATTTCACATTTCCTCCCATATCTCTCACTCCAGTATGTTCTTAAGGCAGTGTTTATAGTTGGAACTGTCTTCAAGTATCTTGCATCAGTGTAGACAGCCCCTGCATCAGTTTAGACAGCCCCTGCATCAGTTTAGACAGCCCCCTGCATCAATTTAGACAGCCCCCGCTGCATCAGTGTAGACAGTCCCCTGCATCAGTGTAGACAGCCCCTGCATCAGTTTAGACAGCCCCCTGCATCAGTGTAGACAGCCCCCTGCATCAGTTTAGACAGCCCCTGCATCAGTTTAAACAGCCCCTGCATCAGTTTAGACAGCCCCCGCTGCATCAGTGTAGACAGTCCCCTGCATCAGTTTAGACAGCCCCTGCATCAGTGTAGACAGCCCTCATCAGTGTAGACAGCCCCTGCATCAGTGTAGACAGTCCCCTGCATCAGTGTAGACAGTCCCCTGCATCAGTGTAGACAGCCCCGCTGCATCAGTGTTAGACAGTCCCCTGCATCAGTGTAGACAGCCCCTGCATCAGTTTAGACAGCCCCTGCATCCAGTGTGAGACAGCCCCTGCATCAGTTTAGACAGCTCCCTGCATCAGTGTAGACAGCCCCCGCTGCATCAGTGTAGACAGTCCCCGCTGCATCAGTGTAGACAGTCCCCTGCATCAGTGTAGACAGCCCCCGCTGCATCAGTTTAGACAGCCCCCGCTGCATCAGTTTAGACAGCCCCCGCTGCATCAGTTTAGACAGTCCCCTTGCACTATGGTAAACAAGTTAAGTACACGTGTAGTAATAAAACAATAAGAACACGAGCACTACAGGAGGAGGGAAGAAAGAAGGGTAAGAGGAGCCGAGGGAGAGATGGTAGGAGAGAAGGAAGGAGACGCGCGAGAAGTAGGAGAGGAGAATGAGAGGAGAGGGAAGCAAGACAGTAACATATGACCAGTCAGGCAGCCTCGTACTTGATAACAATAATGTGTTGCAAGCAGATGCAAGTAGGCGGGGGTCTCTCTCTCTCTCACTTTCTCTCACTCACTCACTTACTCTCTCTCTCTCTCCTTCCCTCCGAGACCCGTCTTGGTAATAGGTGTTCAAGGGATAATAGCCAGGGTCATCCATCTTAGAGGCTTTGGTAACACTGCGGTTCCGTCTCACAACTCTAATGTTCGGACTGGCAACAGTGACGTTACTGTTACTGCTGCTGTTTCTAGTGGTGTTGTTGCTGCTCCTGCAACTGTTGCTGTTGCTACTTCTACAGGTGCTGCTGATCCTGCAGCTGATCCTGGTCATCCTGCTGATGCTGCTACTGCTGTTGCTGCCGCTGCCAATACTTCTGCTGACGCTACTTCTACTGGTGTTGCTGGTAGGTGGGTGAGGGTGCTGGTAGGTGGGTGAGGGTGCTGGTGGGTGGGTGAGGGTGCTGGTAGGTGGGTGAGGGTACTGGTAAGTGGGTGAGGATACTGGTAGGTGGGTGAGGATACTGGTAGGTGGGTGGGTCTGGTAGGTGGGTGGGTGAGGGTGCTGGTGGGTGGGTGGGGGTGCTGGTAGGTGGGTGGGTGTGGGTGCTGGTGGGTGGGTGGGTGAGGGTGCTGGTAGGTGGGTGGGTGAGGGTGCTGGTAGGTGGGTGCGGGTGCTGGTAGGTGGGTGGTGAGGGTGCTGGTGGGTGGGTGAGGGTGCTTGTGGGTGGGTGAGGGTGCTGGTGGGTGGGTGAGGGTGCTGGTGGGTGGGTGAGGGTGCTGGTAGGTGGGTGAGGGTACTAGTAGGTGGGTGAGGTTACTGGTAGGTGGGGAGTGAGGGTGCTGGTGGGTGGGTGAGGGTACTGGTAGTTGGGTGGGTGGGGGTACTAGTAGGTGGGTGAGGTTACTGGTAGGTGGGTGTGTGAGGGTGCTGGTGGGTGGGTGAGGGTACTGGTAGGTGGGTGGGTGAGGGTGCTGGTGGGTGGGTGAGGGTGCTGGTAGGTGGGTGAGGGTGCTGGTAGGTGGGTGGGTGAGGGTGCTGGTGGGTGGGTGAGGATGCTGGTGGGTGGGTGAGGGTGCTGGTGGGTGGGTGAGGGTGCTGGTGGTATGTTCATAGGTTTCATGGGACTGGATTTCTTTGTGATGATCCAGTATTTCCCCGGCGTTTATTGAAGATCACTTTTCTCTTTAAATACACAGTCAAACCTTATTTGAGGTGATTGTCCCAGCTTTTATATTATGATAATGATGTTGGTGATGGTGGTAGTGATGGTGGTAGGGGCAGCAGTGAAGTAGGGATGAGGCAGGCAGGCAGACAGGCAGGCAGTCTGGCAGACAGGTAGACAAGCAGGCCACGCCTCATGCTAGTACACTGCACTAACTACCTTAAAAGCACAGGAGTTAAATAATGCATAAGCAGTTCTTAGACCAACCTGGTTACTATGTACACAATACTCCGAGGATTATCGTGAACTGGTCTTGGCTGTTTGTAATGCGAGGAGAGGGAGCCAGGGAACACAGATGACAGGTAAAGACTAAGATGAACCAAAGTTACGTTAAGAAGTACTGTTTGTCTTCAAGTGGCAAGTGGATTGCAGTTGAAGGAGTGGTTGATGTAAACACGATACACAGCTTCAAGAGTAGATATGAACGGGTCCTGGAGGACAAAAATAAGTAAAACCCGGGAGGCAAGTGTTAACTGAGGAGACCAGGAACCATAGCTCAACCCCTGCAAGTACATCTAGGTGAGCACACGCTCTCACACACACACACACACACACACACACACACACACACACACACACACACACACACACACACACACACACATACGGCCTGACGACAATGGAGGACAGGAGGGACAGGGAGGACATGAGAACAACATATAAAATACTGAGAGGAATTGACAGGATGTTCCAGAGATGGGACACAGCAACAAGGGGACACAGTTGGAAGTTGAAGACTCAGATGAGTCACAGGGATGTTAGGAAGTATTTCTTCAGTCACAAAGTTGTCAGAAAGTGAAATAATCTGGAAAGGGAGGTGGTGGAAGCAGGATTCATACATAGCTTTAAGAAGAGATATGATAAAGCTCACGGAGCAGGGAGTGACCTAGTAGCTACCAGTGAAGAGGGAGGGCCAGCACACACACACACACACACACACCTTTAATACTCCTGCTGTCGTGTTATGCAGAAGGGCTGTGGTGGTGCAAGGAATTTGTGTGTGCACATGACATGTGTGTGTGCGTTTATGCTTGTGTGTACCTGAGATACAGGTACTGCTTGTGTGTGCATATAACCCCGAGCGTGTCCACAACTGTGCATGTGCGTAAGTGACCTCGCGCGTGTGCGTATAAAGAAGAAAAATACTAGAAGAGCATGATAGGTTGTAACAAGATCAACAGTAGCAGTGGAAGTTGCACCAGCAGAAGCAGTAACGTTGCTAAAATAAATTAATGGAAGCAGTAACAACAAAAGCCGATGCACGAAAGTAACTAACGGGAAAAAAAACAGCAAGTTACTATTCAAGAAAACCAGCATCAACAACGGTTTAAAAATATATCAGCAGAAGGCAAGAACAGCAGGAACAAAAGCAGTCACAGCAGACTCAGCAGGAGCAGCAACACCCTCAGTGCTCGCCACTCGCTACAATAACTACTACAGTAGTTATTGTAGTTGATAAATTAGACACAAATGCAACACTTGGGTATCTTTATTGTGAGAACGTTTCGCCACACAGTGGCTTCATCAGTCCAATATAAAGAAAAGTGAAGATCAGAGGGAGTTTGAGGTAATCAGTCCATCAGCCTGGAGTCGATGTAATCCATCAGTCAAGGCTATTGGACTGATTACCTCAAACTCCTTATGATCTTCACCATTTTTCTTTGTATTGGACTGATGTAGCCACTGCGTGGCGAAACGTTTCCACAAAGGTAGCATCAAACGCCTACATACAGAAGATGGAACGTACACTGACGATAATAAATGAGCGAAACACTTAAGTCACAATGCGACTGTATTCGGTGACTTATTAATCAATGCAAAGACTGATGACCTAAATGAGTTTTTCGTGAATGAGACTCGAAACGCTGCGGACATCACCATAATTTCCGACATAATCCTAACTTCACTCCACTTTGAAACCACTGAGAGAATACCCTTGACCGAGGTCCTGACCCAGGGAACTCCGTATACCCTTGACCAAGGTCCTGACCCAGGAACTCCGTATACCCTTGACCAAGGTCCTGACCCAGGGAACTCCGTATACCTTGACCAAGGTCCTGACCCAGGGAACTCCGTATACCTTGACCAAGGTCCTGACCCAGGGAACTCCGTATACACTTGACCAAGGTCCTGACCCAGGGAACTCCGTATTCAACAACAACTGCAAGAAAATATTACCACATGTACTACGTGTTCTATGGAGGAGTCTAGACACAGGTGACATTCCACAGTCACTAGTCTAGACACAGCTGACATTCTACAGCCACTGAAAACCACTGACAGCGACACTCCACAAACGTAGCAGAAAAGGAATTGCAAGAGACTGCTGACCGATTGCAGTAATGTATCACATTACCAAATCTCTGAGAGAGTCTTAAGAAGCAAGAGTGACGGTCATACGGATCCACAACAAATGTACACAACCTAGGGCAGCATGGATTTAGAGTAGAGTAGGTGGCTCCTGCCTTTCGCAATTGCTGGACTATTACAACAGTCCTGGATACCCTGGAGAACAAGCAAACTGCTGATGTAGTGTACAGTGACTTCGCCAAAGCCTTCGATAAGTGCGTCCATGATGTATTTGGTCACAAAAGAGGAATAATTAAAAAAGTAAGGAGCTGAATATTTAACTTCTTAAAACTTACCCAGAGAGTAATAACAAACAGCGAAAACGGAGGCTGCCACAGTGAAAAGCTCTGTTCCTCAAGGCACAGTACCCACCCCACTTTTCTCATTGTTATATATGATACAGACAGAGAGGTAAATCATATCACCCTATCATCCTTTGCTGACGATAAGATAATTGGTATACCAGTGGTGACCATTGAAGATACGGTGAACCTTCAAGTAGATATAAATCAGATCTTCCGGTGAGTCACAGACAACAGTATGGTGTTCAACGAGAACACATTTCAGTTGTTACGCTCAAGATATATTGTAAAAATTAAAAACTGAAACAGAGTATAATGACAAAAAAAGAATGATTCAATAGTGAAAATTCGATGTGAGAGACTATGAAGTGACGATGTCAGAAAATCTCACATTCAAAGCCCACAATATTACTGTATCCACAAGGAAAATAACCTGGATAACTAGAACATTTTAAACAAGAGATGCTGTAGCCAGTAACGAAACTCTTCAAATCACTTGTTTCTCTAGACTGAAATACTGTTTTATACTAGCAGCCCCATCAAGGCAGTTAAACCGAACTGCAAAACATACAAAGAACCTTCGCTGCTCATATAAGTTCAGTCAAGCAGCTGAACTACTGGGAATGACTTGAAAACCATTCACAAATTGACAAACCCGCATCTCACTCATAAAAGCAATATAATTTTTCAGACAATGAAAGCTGGGGTGCGACGGGTACACTAAACGAGAACTTCAATAAGTGTAAAGGGCCCAAGACTCATAAACACACTATGCATAAGAAAAATTACCAACGAACCTCTCTAGATGTCTTCAAGATGAAACTTGACAAGTTCCTCACGTCAGTTACTGGCCAGCCAGCTCTGCTTCATACACTGAGATGTGCGTGACTGGCACCAACAGTTTGGTCGATCAGGTCAGCAACAGGGAGGCCTGGTCTAAGACAGGAATCCAGGGGGGCAGTGCCCCTAGAAGCGACTAGAGTTAACCTAGAGGTAGCTGGGTTTTCTACTAAAGCCACCCGGTTGGGTTACGTAATAAAGTACCTGGTTGGCTTGTGTAAACAAAGCCACCTGGCTGGGTTATCAAATCACCTGGCTGGCTTACGTAAATAAAGCCACCTGACTGGCTTACGTAAATAAAGCCACATGGCTGGCTTACGCAAATAAAGCCACTTGGCTGGCATACGCAAATAAAACCACCTGAACAGGTCTCTAAACCAATTCGTTCTCAGGTGGAAAATAAAATTTCACCTTTTTACCAGAATGTGAATCTGACCTCTGATCTCCAGATCTGAGAAGAGATCTATACAAGGGGGAGATCAGAAGAGAGCAGCCACTACATTTCACTATTTTTATCTCTCTTGAGCATCAACCCCTTTAGGTTTAGCGCTGCCCCACGAACATAAAGACATTAATAAGAACACACAAAACTACTGTGAAGGACACACGCTATTGTGAAGAACACAAAACCGTTGTGAAGAACACGCAAAACCACTGTGAACACATTGTCACTGTGAATACACAATGATGTGAAGAACACACCAAACTTTTGTGAATACACAAAACAACTGACAACACACAAAACTATTGTATATAACTGATAAGTTTCAAAAGTTTTTTTACTCCCGGAACCCGGCCATGGGCCAGGCTCCGTCTGGTGCTTGCCTGGTCAATCAGGCTGTTGCTGCTGGAGGCCTGCTGACCCACATATCCATCACAGCCTGGTTGATCCAGTTTCCTCTTGAATACTTCTACACTTGTTCCAGCAGTGTTTCTGATATCTTCTGGCAAGATGTTGAATAATCTGGGGCCACGGATGTTGATACAGTGTTCCCTTATTGTGCCCACCGCACCACTGCTTTTCACTGGGTTTATTTTGCCCTTCATCCACATCTCTCACTCCAGTATGTTGTTATGGCAGTGTGCAGATTTGGGACCAAGACCTCGAGTACCTTTTAGACTTTAAGGTGTTCCCAGTAATTTAAATGCTTTACTGGCTCTATGTGAGCCGTAAACGATCTCTGTGTTCGTTCCAGCTCTGATATTTCTCCTGCTTTGAACGGGGTCGTCAACACTGAGCAATAATCCAAATGAGGGAGAACTTGCATTATTTCCATTGTTTTAAAAGTTCTCAATACCCCCTCCCCCCCGTCATCCTGGCTGTCGTGATCTTTGTCTTGTTATGTTCTTTGAAAGAAAGATCAGCTGACGATCCTCTTCGGTTTTGTATACAGTGTTCCTTTTGAGTTCTTCATTCTTTCCATACCTAAGCAGCTGGAACTTATCACTACTGAACGTCATGTTGTTCTCCACTGCCCACTGGAAAACACTGTTTATATCTAGTGTAATTTTTCAGTGTCCTCTTACCATAGTGACTTTCATGCTTATTTTAGTGCCATCTGCAAATGATGATACAAAAGTGTGATGGGTGTTTTTATCTATGTCTGCTATGAGGATGAGAAACAACAGAGGTGACAGGACAGTGCCTTGGGGCACTGAGCTTTTTACCTCGCTGATGCTAGATTTTACTCTGTTTACTACTACTTTTTATGTTCTGTGTATTAGAACCCGAAAATCCATCTACATTTGCCAAACTCCTTTGCAAAGTGTGTGCATATCACATCTGCGTTTTGGTCGTCTTCCAACGCCTCCGTAATACTGTCATGGTGGTTCAGCAGCTGTGACAGGCATGATCGTCCTGCTCTAAAACCATGCTGGTTTGAGTTATGCCATTTGTGAACACAAAAACTACTGTGAATACAAGACTATTGTGAACAAACAAAACCGATGTGGAAAACTCAAAACCATTGTGAAGAACACATAAAACCCGTGGGAAGGACACATAAAACCAGTGGGAAGGACATATAAAACGAATGGGAAGGACACATAAAACGAATGGGAAGGAAACATAAAACCAATGGGACGGACACATAAAACCAGTGGGAAAGATATACAAAACCAGTGGGAAGGACACATAAAACCAGTGGGAAGGACACATAAGACCAGTGCGAAGGACACACAAAAGCAGTGGAAAGGACATATAAAACCAGTGGAAAGGACACAAAACCAGTGCGAAGGACACACAAAAGCAGTGGAAAGGACATATAAAACCAGTGGAAAGGACACATAAAAACAGTGAGAAGGACACACAAAACCAGTGGGAAGGACACACAAAACCAGTGGAAGGACACACAAAACCAGTGGGAAGGACACACAAAACCAGTGGGAAGGACACACAAAACCAGTGGGAAGGACACACAAAACCAGTGGGAAGGACACACAAAACCAGTGGGAAGGACACACAAAACCAGTGGGAAAGACACATAAAACCAGTGGAAAGGACACACAAAACCAGTGGAAAGGACACAAAACCAGTGGGAAGGACACACAAAAAACATGCAGGATAGGTCTGTAAATACAAGAAAGGTTTGTAGGAGTGCCAAGGATTGATATGTTTGGTGGGCAGGATTAACGGTCGAGGCAATTTATCTTTCGTTGAAGAAAGCGGCTGGTGAGGCAAGTGAAGTGGGTTACTGGGATGGTGGTTACTGGGGTGGTGGTGGTGGCAGTGATTTTTGGGATAGCTGGGGGTGGTTGATGATCGTATATAGTATGGTTGTAGCCGTAATGACGGCGTTTGCGTCGTCTTTGTGGTGATGTGAATGTCACATTCAGGGTTTTAAATTGTTCCAAGTAGACAGAAGTATCGGGAAAGGGGTGGGGTGGCACTCTATGTCCGTGATCATTTAAATTGTTGCATAAAAACGGGTATAAAGTCTGAATTAACACATACAGAGTCTGTCTGGATAGAATTTTCAGAGGGGTGTGAAAAATTGATTTTAGGCGTGATTTACCGTCCTCCAAACTTAGATAGGGAACAAGGAGACTACTTTGGGAGGAAATTGTTAAGGCCACAAGACACGATAACGTAGTAATTTAGGGACTTTAACTTTAGTCAGATTGATTGGAATTTCATGACAGGGAATTTAGAATCTAACGACTTTTTAGAAGTAGTTCAGATTGCTTTTTGAAGCAGTTTGTAACAGAACCTACAAGGGAAATAACCTACTTGACTTGGTTCTGGCAAGCAAGGAAACCCTTGTTAATAATTTAGAAATTACAGAGGAACTCGGCTCAAGCGACCACAAGTCAATTACCTTTAGCATTGAATGGATGTATGATAGTAGGGATAATTCAGTAATGGTCCCAGATTTTCGCTTAGCAGATTATAATGGACTTAGAGAACACTTATCAACTGTGGACTGGGGTGAAGAAGAGAGGTATCAATATGACAGTTTTCTTAACACTATACAGGCTGCCCAAAGATCATTTATCCCGTATAAAGAAATTAGATCAAGTAGAAATGACCCAAAATGGATGAATAATAGGCTCAAATATCTTTTAGGGCAGAAGAAAGGAATTTATAGGCGCATAAAAAGAGGTGAGGGTCATCTTATAAATCAGTATACTGACATTAAGAGGGACGTTAAAAGGGAATAAGAAAAGCTAAACGGGACTATGAAATTAAAGTTGCTAGGGATTCAAAAACTAACCCAAAAGTTTTTCCAGGTTTATAGAACAAAAGTTAGGGATAAGATAGGTCCCCTTAAAAATAACTTTGGGCATCTTACTGACAAGGAGAATGATATGTGCTCTATTTTTAATAATTATTTTCTCTCGGTTTTCACACAGGAAGACATTAATAATATCCCAGTAATTAATTTTTACAGAGGCCCAGAAGAAGATAAATTATGTAATATCACAGTCACTAGCGAAATGATTGTGAAACAGCTGGACCGACTGAAACAAAATAAATCGCCGGGTCCTGATGAGCTTTTGCAAGGGTTCTTAAGGAATGCAAAATGGAACTCTGTGAACCAATATCTAACATTTTTAATTTATCTCTTCAAACAGGTGTAGTGTCTGATATGTGGAAGATGGCTAATGTAATTCCTATTTTTAAAGCAGGGGACAAGTCGCTACCGTCAAACTACCGCCCAATAAGCCTGACCTCAATTGTAGGCAAATTACTAGAGTCAATTATAGCTGATATTATTAGAAGCCATCTAGATAACCATAATTTGATTAATGATACCCAGCATGGATTCACGAGGGCCGTTCCTGCCTATCTAATTTATTAACCTTCTTCAGTAAAGCTTTTGAGGCTGTTGATCACGATAAAGAATTCGATATTGTTTATTTAGACTTTAGTAAGGCTTTTGATAGAGTACCGCACCAGAGACTGTTAAAGAAAGTGGCAGCTCATGGCATTGGGGGAAAAGTGCTGTCATGGATCGAGTCATGGCTCACCAATAGGAAGCAGAGAGTGTGCATAAATGGGGTTAAATCCGAATGGGGACTTGTAACAAGTGGTGTTCCACAGGGATCAGTCTTAGGCCCATTGTTATTTATAATATATATCAATGACCTTGATGAGGGAATTACTAGTGATATGAGCAAATTCGCCGACGACACGAAGATAGGTAGGATAATTGATTCAAACATAGATGTCATAGAACTTCAGGAAGATTTAGACAAACTTAACTCGTGGTCAGAAAAGTGGCAGATGCAGTTCAATGTAGATAAATGCAAGGTACTGAAGCTCGGGAGTATCCATAACCCAAGCACTTATAAGTTAAATAACGTAGAACTTAGCCATACAGATTGCGAGAAGGACTTGGGGGTGATGGTAAGCAGCAACCTTAAACCAAGACAGCAATGCCTAAGCGTACGTAATAAGGCAAATAGATTACTGGGATTTATATCAAGAAGTGTTAGCAACAGAAGTCCAGAGGTTATATTACAGCTTTATACATCATTAGTAAGGCCTCACCTAGATTACGCAGCCCAGTTTTGGTCTCCATATTACAGAATGGACATAAATTCGTTAGAAAACATTCAGCGTAGAATGACTAAATTAATCATAGCATTAGAAATCTTCCTTACGAAGGAAGATTGAAGACCCTAAAATTACATTCACTTGTAAGACGTAGAATGAGGGGAGACATGATCGAGGTATACAAGTGGAAAATGGGTATTAACAAAGGGGATATAAATAAGGTCTTGAGGATATCTCTCCAAGAGAGAACCCGCAATAATGGATTCAAGTTAGATAAGTTTAGATTTAGAAAGGATATAGGAAAGTATTGGTTTGGAAATAGGGTAGTTGATGAGTGGAACAGTCTGCCTAGTAGGGTTATTGAAGCAAGGACCTTGGGTAGTTTTAAATTTAGGTTGGATAAATTCATGAGTGAAAGGGGTTGGATTTGATTGGGAATTGCACATGAGTAAATAAAATTATCAAAGCTTATTTCTTGGGTAGCATTGAAAATTAGGTTGAACAAATATTCTGTTAGTGGGATGGAATGTGAAGGACCTGCCTAGTATGGGCCAACAGGCCTGCTGCAGTGTTCCTCCTTTCTTATGTTCTTATGTTCTTATGAGTGAGAGGGGTTGGATTTGAGTGGGACTCGCACTTGAGTTAATAGAATCTGCAAAGCTTATTTCTTGGGTAGAATTGAAAATTAGGTTGGGCAATTATTCTGTTAGTGGGATGGATTGTGAAGGACCTGCCTAGTATGGGCCAACAGGCCTGCTGCAGTGTTCCTCCTTTCTTATGTTCTTATGTTCTTAGTAGTGGTGGTGGCGGAGAAAGCGATTTTTAGGGTAACTGCGGTGGCTGATGATCTTACATTATGGTGGTGTGGTAATTATGGTGGTTGCATCGTTCCTCGTCATGGTTGTGGTGATGGTAGAATATGGTAGCAGTGTAATGGTGGTGGTGACCATGGCGGAAGCTTGAACAGTGACGCTGACAAAAATAATGGTTACCAGTCCTGTCACATAAAGTTTCACTAAGAGTGTGCAGACTAACTCAGGGAAAGAGGATGAATGAGGGGGAAGGGAGGGGGAAGGGAGGGGGAAGGGAGGGGGAAGGAGGAAGGGAATGGTGGAGGGATGAATCTCTATTTAAAATGTATCTGATCTCGTAGCAACTGGTAGTCGATAAATGTCTGGTCTCGTGTCAACCGGTCAATGACGATAATTGTTACTGACCTCGTACCAGCTGGTCATTAATAATTGTTACTGACCTCGTACCAGCTGGTCATTAATAATTGTTACTGACCTCGTACCAGCTGGTCATTAATAATTGTTACTGACCTCGTACCAGCTGGTCATTAATAATTGTTACTGACCTCGTACCAGCTGGTCATTAATAATTGTTACTGACCTCGTACCAGCTGGTCATTAATAATTGTTACTGACCTCCGTACTCTACCAGCTGGTCATTAATAATTGTTACTGACCTCGTTCCAGCTGGTCATTAATAATTGTTACTGACCTCGTACCTGCTGGTCATTAATAATTGTTACTGACCTCGTACCAGCTGGTCATTAATAATTGTTACTGACCTCGTACCAGCTGGTCATTAATAATTGTTACTGACCTCGTACCAGCTGGTCATTAATAATTGTTACTGACCTCGTTCCAGCTGGTCATTAATAATTGTTACTGACCTCGTACCTGCTGGTCATTAATAATTGATTTATGACCTCGTGAGCAAATAGAAGAGTACTATGCCAACAAAATTGTTAATATAGAATGTATCATTGGTCACATTGTCCAGATGTGACTGACCACCTCTAATATTGGTACATTCTATACTATTATAGATTATTAATATAAAATTTTAGGAAAAATGGCGAGCCGCATGTTGCCCACGTCTGACAGAGCTTGCAGAACACCGAGGTACCAAGACAGGAAGCTTCTGCAACAACTGAATCCAGAGAAGTGTATCCTATGTATGGCCCTTGTGAAATAGATTCACAAGAACACCAATGTACACACTGACTCACTACCAGAGTTGTGTATAGATATGTGAAACCAGAAACACTGAGAAGCGAAGAGAATGTGAGAATGAGACGACAGCAGCAGCTACAGCATGTCCAGGTAATGACTCACGAAATCGTAATGACACGATTGCAAACAAACTATATCACAGGTGGGGTTAGAACCCGGTTTCTCCAGGTAATACTTGGTGGTAGCCCTAATAAACTGACATCGGCAGCACTCACTTCAGGTGTGAGCGAAACATTACAGGAACGTTGCTCATCCACCCACAAAAACATACGAGTGCTAATCATAAAGCAGTACGAATGATGACTCAGTCATGACGCAGGTAAGGAGGCCATCCCCCCCTCTAGGCCGCTAGCTAATTAAGGTAAGTGTGGGGAAACCCAGTGAGTAAGCTGCAACTTCCTAGAGTCCCTTTGATACTGGCATCCACATATTCATCACAGCCTGGTTGGTCCAGTACCTACCTGGAGGATGTTTCTGGTGGTCAATGCTCCCACTACCCAGTACCACACAAGGCCTCCTGGTGGATCAAGGACAGCAAGAGGCAAGCCTTACCACCAGTAAAGGATGTCACGGAGGTATCTGTCCACTTTCCTCTTGAAGACTTCTACACATGTTCAAGCAGTGTTTACCTGGAGGGCATTCCGGGGGTCAGCGCCCCCGCGGGCCGGCCCATGACCAGGCCTCCTCGTAACTTCTGGCAGCATGTGGAATAGTCTGGGGCCACAGATGTTGATACAATATTCTCCTACTGTTCAGTGGGTTTATTTTACATTTTCTCCCATATATCTCGCTCCGGTATGTTGTTATGGCAGTGTGGGACTAGAATTTACTAGCAGTACGTAGTAACCTGGGTGTTATGTGACTGATGTGGGTCGCATCCTGGGGGAAAAGAATTGAAGAACCGCAAGTCTCGATGACAATCTATTGGTTATCCTGGGATGTTAACCCTCAGGGTTAATAATCCCAACATAATCTTCCTCTTATTCTTTATCTTCCTCATCATCGTTGTCCGGGAGGGAAGACGTATGGGAGAGAGGGAAGACGTATGGGAGAGAGGGAAGACGTATGGGAGAGAGGGAAGGACCATGCACTTAGGGATGAGGAGACGGAGAATGAAGGAGGGGAGGAGGAAAGGACAGAGGTGAAATAGGGGAGGGGAGAATAGGAGAAAGGAAGAGGGCAGAAGAAGGGGAAATGGATTAAAGGGGAAGGAGAGACAAGGGGGAGGAGAGGGGGGATGCGTCTCCATCTCTCAACAGTGACAAATGGGAGGTGTGAGAGATGCAGCAGCCGGCGGTACCTTGGTAGTGGTGGTGGTATTGGTGGTGGTGGTGGTGGTAGTAGTGGTGGTAATGGTGGTGGTGATGGGAGTGGTGGTGGTGGGAGTGGTGGTGGTGGAAGTGGTGGTGGTGGGAGTGCTGGGAGTGGTGATGGTGGGAGTGGTGGTGGTGGGTTGTGGTGGTGGTGGTTTGTGTTTGTGGTGGTGGTGGGTTGTGATGGTGGTGGGTTGTGGTGGTGAGTGGAGGGTGGTGGTGGTGTTTGTGGTGGTGGTGGTGAGTGGAGGGTGGTGGTGGTGGTGGTGGTAAGGGGAACGCCCGAAGGTCCTTGAACTGTACTCCCTAGAACGTAGGCGAGAAAGGTACATCATAATTTATACCTGGAAAATTCGGAAGGGACTGATCCCAAATCTGCACTCCGAAATTGCTCCCTACGAGTTAACTCAATAAAGGTAGAGGAACCAAGACGCTCCCTTCGCCTTTCATACAGAAACGAAATTACTAGCAGACACCTTGGCTGTCTTCAAGAATCTAAATACGTTAGTCAAATTAGTTCCTGATCAGACGGGCTGCGATACCTAAACTGAAATGCGTGTGGCTAGCACCAACAAGTTGATGAAACCAAGCTTAGGGGGGCAGGGATCCCCGGAAATATCTTCAGGTAACCAGCAGAAACTGGAACGACTTACCAAAAAAAATAAAATCTGATTTCAAT
The DNA here is from genome assembly GCA_009830355.1 of Cherax destructor. Classification (NCBI taxonomy): domain Eukaryota; kingdom Metazoa; phylum Arthropoda; class Malacostraca; order Decapoda; family Parastacidae; genus Cherax; species Cherax destructor. The sequence continues at coordinate 382,003 of WNWK01000283.1, forward strand.
TGACGAATTACGTAACTGCCATTAATTATGCGATTAAAAAGATTTCCCAGTTTTGTACAATTATGATAATTACAGTAAAATATTAATTTTTACTGAGACTTCATCTTGGGAAGCTGTGAGAGAGAAGCAGCTTCATTAACATTGATCTTAAATTCTGGCACGTTAACTAGCCTAGCTTCATGGAGGGGCAAATATAGAATAGGTCTTTTTGTTTTTGTAAATATAAAATTACAATTTTTTGTAAATAATGAATAGTTTTACTAGTTTTAAAAAGATAGTTTCACTGTGATGTAAATACAGAATAATTTCTCCTAGCTGTAAAGATAATTTAAATACAGAATAGTTCTATAGATCTATACAGTTATAAATAGAGAATAGATTAATAGATGTTGTAAATACAGGATAGTTCTGTCTAGTCACGAAGAGAATAGTTCTACCCAGTTGTAAATATGGAACAGCTTTACAGAGTTGTATATATAGCATAGTTCTGCTAGGTGTTAAATATGCTGCTGGATGAAGGGGGCTAGATCAGTCACTAAGAAAAATCGCGAACAAGCGATAGAAGATGCAAAACTACGCGGGAGTTGAATGACAGCTCTAGGCCTTTCCTGTTGAATTCAACACATCAGGAGCTTGCAATGTTGCAGTCCCCACAAGCACTGATAACAGTGCTTGTGGGGACTATAGAGAATAGAGGAAATAAAGAACAAGAACTATTAAGAAAAAGAAGAAAAACCTACATGTGTGTGTAGGGGTAGGGGTCGTCCTCCAAAAAAGGTTGAAGAGAGGGAGTAAAGGAGGTTTTGTGGGCGAGGGGCTTGGACTTCCAGCAAGCATGTGTGAGCGAGTTAGATAGAAGTGAATGGAGACGAATGGTTTTTGGGACCTGACGAGCTGTTGAAGTGTGAGCAGGGTAATATTTTGTGAAGGGATTCAGGGAAACCAGTTAATTGATTTAGTTGGACTTGAGTCCTGGAAATGGGAAGTACAATGCCTGCACTTTAAAGGAGGGGTCTGCGATAGTGACAGTTGGGAGGGACTATTCTCAGCTGTCGTATCTGAGCGCCTCTGCAAAGACAGTGATTATGTATGAGTGTGGTGAAAGTGTTGAATTGTTGAATGATGATGAAAGTATTTTCTTTTTTGGGATTTTCTTTCTTTTTGGGTCACCCTGCCTCGGTGGGAGACGGCCAACTTGTTGAAATATATATATATATATATATATATACTGTATATTAGGGATTAAAGTATTTTTGTCTGGTGGTGAAAAGATTATGTGCAGCCTTAATGACCATTAACCAATTAGTAAGGAACATCTTGGTGTTTACATTGGTTCCTTCTGAACTTAATTTGTGTATCAAAGAGAAGAAGACGCCTTTCCCTATTCACTTAGTTTAATTTTTTAGAAGCTTTAATTAAGTATTCAATATTTAATTATGTAGTGTTATGGAGTAGTACCTTATATAACCAATGTGTTATTTGGCGTTTTGGAGGCGTGGTTGAAATGATAAGGCTTCGGAGGCTTCTTACTTTATTTGTAATAAAGGTGCGGGTAACAGGCTGCGTGTCTGTGGCCATGGACAAGGGCCATGCCCCTTGCGAGAGGGAGAGGAGTAGGCCTATTGACTGAGTGAAGTCTGGGCGCCGAGTGAGAGTGGGCCAGGGCGGGTCTGGTAGACGTGGGTACGCCTACCAGGCTTGCCCTCTGGCGGAATACTATGGAAACTAGCATGGCACGAAATATGAACTCAGCTGGCAGACAGCATGGCTGTCTATGCAGGCAGACAGGCTGTCTACATCGCTCGGTCACGCTACCCATGGTCGACCCGACCATGAATGGCATTAAAAAAAACTCGGGTCTCTCTCTCGCAAGAACAGGTCACAGAACACGAAATAAAAAACATATATACATAAACATATGGACATAGAAAAAAAAACTTCCTCCAGAGAGGGAAGAAAAAAACGGTGTGCTTCGTGGTCTAAGGCAGTGAGCGTCGATGCAGCACTGAGCGCCTTCCTGCGTCTGGATACATACTGCAACACGGGAGACAGCTGTGGCTGAGCTGCGACGTAACAGGGTACGGTCTCCTCTGGGATGTGAAGCAGACATCGTAGTAGTCGCTGCAGGGGTTCACTCAACCTGGGGCACAACTGCTGGTGCCCTCGAGTGAGGCGTCGTCAGTAGTCGCAACAGGACAGGACTGGCAAGCGACTCAGGAGGACATTCCTCGACTGGTACTGTCGCTGGAGCTGTCGCTGCTGGCGAGTGTGGAGTGAGTCGTGACAGGGACGACTCGGCGAAACATCTGGAGGTCGTAACAGCATACACCTTACTGCAGTGAGTGGGCTAGCAGTCAAAGTGACATCAACTTTGTGCAGGCTGCTCACTGAAGCTGTGACACGAGGCTGACAGTCGCCTGCCAACAGGCTTAACTGCGGCTGGCGAGTGACATCTCTCGACAGTAGAAGTTACAGCAGAGGGCAGTGTAAGCGTCCCCAGACTGGTCATCTGCAATAACTGGACTGACGGTCTAGAAGGTGAAGTGGAACGGTCTCGATGGGAGAATCGTCGCGGGTACGATTCAGCAAAGGCATCTACGAGCGGCGAACAATAAGAGCTTTCTGTACAGGGCGCTCGAACGCTCGTAACTGACGCCTGGACTGACAAATGTCAGCTGTCAAGCGCGCGGGGCGCGGGTCACACACTGGGTGACAAAGTAACACACAGGTGCTACATAGGACACACGAGAAACTGCACACATACTGCACATGTGGTACAATATAGCTTACTAGCAAATGACGCTTTTCTGTATAAAAATCGTCACTAAGCAATACTCGAACATGTGAGAACACTGACTGAGAGGAATAATGAACACTCGACTTATATCTTCTCTCAAACTTCTCGACAAATAATGAAAATAAAATGCACACGGTGAAACTACAGCACTCGGGACATCATATGGGTGATGTAAGGCGTGACATCGCGAGTGATGTCAGCAGACGTCGCGAGGAACGTCAGGCAACATCGTGGGTGACGTCGCGAGGTGACGTTCTGGAGTGACATGATGATGGATGTCATGGGGTGACATCGCGAAGTGACATCAGTGGAGTGACGTCGTGGAGTCGCAGCATCGTGACGTCAGCAGCATGGTGGTGACGTCATGGGTTGATGTAGGCGCAGACCCCCCGTGGTCGCACGTGGCTTCGAGTGGCCTCGACACTCGGATACAAGTTCTGGCAAGAATTCACAAGGAAATTCACAGGAAACAGCATAGAGGAGTGGGCAGTGAGTGGTGTATGGTGTGTGGCGGCGTACACTAGGGCGAGCGTGTATGGTGAGAGACAGGGCCGCGCGCCTACCTCCTCACCCACAATACACGAGACACGCTCACACTTGGAAATCACCACAAACTCACCTCTGAAGTGCTGAAATAGTTGTGCTGAGCTGAACAACAACAGCAGAACATGCTGGCAAGGCTGAACACGTGACTGAGAAACAGCATGGGATGCTGTGGCGTGGAGTCAGTGACGCCATTTCTCGGAGAATTAGACAAATATCGGCCTGAATCCTGCTTGTACCTGTGTCTGGACGCTGAGATTTGCAGACACGACATCAGGATAACTCGTTGAGAGACGGATGCTTCTTGTAGAGACTGATGAAGTGGTAGATACTTCATTCCTCTTCCTCCCCTAACACAACTGCTGCTAGGCACCGCTGTCACCATTTATAACGATGTATGCTGTTTGGCGTTTCTTGGAGGTGTGGTTGAAATGATAAGGCTTCGGAGGCTTCTTACTTTATTTGTAATAAAGGTGCGGGTAACAGGCTGCGTGTCTGTGGCCATGGACAAGGGCCATGCCCCTTGCGAGAGGGAGAGGAGTAGGCCTATTGACTGAGTGAAGTCTGGGCGCCGAGTGAGAGTGGGCCAGGGCGGGTCTGGTAGACGTGGGTACGCCTACCAGGCTTGCCCTCTGGCGGAATACTATGGAAACTAGCATGGCACGAAATATGAACTCAGCTGGCAGACAGCATGGCTGTCTATGCAGGCAGACAGGCTGTCTACACTTATGATCTGTGTTAGAAAGTGACTGTTTTAATAATATCTTCAAGATAAATGATCATTCCTACAGATGATGTACGGATCATGTTAGTGAGAAAGTGACCGTTCTACAGGTTGTGATGGATACGTTTGTCAGTGGGTCGCCAGCAACAACAGCCTGGCTGACCAGGCAAGCAACAGACAAGCCTGGAAACCCATGAAGGTATAATAACTGATCATTGTTACAGGTAATGCATGAGCCATGTTAGTGAGACAGTGACCTTCAACTGTTTTTCTCTATTCGACTACCCATCTCATCCTTCACTACAGCCAGAGGTGATTCAAGTCGTACCTCCAGCTTCTCCCATGTACTAACATACGGTCAATATTCTCACGTGTCAGCTGGAACATATGTTGAGAGACATGAGTCTGCTGTGATCGGGTAGGACAAAGAAGAATATTCACTTAAGAAGAGAGTCCCAGGTTGCTGTGGTCAGATGAGAGAGAGTACAGTCAGTCATTCAACTACAATGAACAGCGTCGGGAAGGACAATCTTGAATACCTAACTTTCGATCTTAGTGAGGTTTGAAGGATTTAAGCGCTTGCATAAAAATTCAGCAACGCATTTTTCAGTCTAAATAGCGGGGAGATTTCCACTTTTGTAAAAAAAAAAAAAATGTGACTTACCACCTGTGATTTGAAACGAGTTATGGATATGGCTTGATGCATGGACTTAAATGTGCTTTGTTGATATTATTGTTGTGTGTGTGTAATGCAAGAGTAAATTAGTGACGAGAGCCGCTATCGATATTGATAGTAAAAATTTTAATCTCGCTGAGAATTGGTAATAATGACGACACTAAATCATTATTACTGTTAGTAACTTCTATTTTAAAAGTGTTGAATGTTCACATTAGTCTAGTGCTTTGTAAAGTCTAACCTTTAAACGGTTGATTAAAAGTATTTTAAGACAATGATTGTAGAGGAGTCTTTATTGGTACAAGACAGAAGTGGTGGTGGTGGTGGTGTTGGTGGTGATGGTAGTGGCAGTGTTGAAGACAGCAGGTGTGGTGTTGGTGGTGGTGATAGTGACAGTGTTAAGACAGCAGTTGTAGTGTTGGTGGTGGTGATAGTGAGTGTTGAAAGCAGCAGTTGCAGTGTTGGTGGTGATGGTAGTGGTATCGCCAAGAGAAAAATGGACCGATAAAAGGCAATCGTCCTATTCAGTTAGGGAAGAGAGAGAGAGAGAGAGAGAGAGAGAGAGAGAGAGAGAGAGAGAGAGAGAGAGAGAGAGAGAGAGAGAGAGAGAGGAGATCTGCCTCTTTATGACACAAGACAGCTGGTAAAGCACTCAAGATCACCTTGGACGAAGGAGAGTTTGGGATCACCATTGAGGACCCAGTGACAAAACTATGAGGAAGACACTTGACGAGGATCACATGCAAGAATTAACTAGAAAAAAGTTACTTGTGAGCATTGTTTGGAAACGTCAAGAGGTAAATAACTACGTAGGAGCAAGACGGTGTCTAATACAAAGCAACAGTCCAGTATGGATCAACACTGGGGATCAGTCACTATCCTCTTCACTACCACTATTTCTATCCTTTACTGCCCGGAGAGAATTAATAAAACACCTACACTATTAAGAACGCCTCGAAGCACTTTGGAGTTTCTCTCTGGGAAAGGAGAGTGATATAAGTGATAATATATACGTACATGGAAGATACCTGAGAGCCTGGTTCCCAGTTAGCACACCGCCATAACTTAAGTGAGAGAGAAAGATATGAGAGACAGTGTAGACAAGACTACAGTGCTCAACACCTGCTCCTAGGCTGAGGTACACATTACCACACCTTCTACTGTCTTCTGTATATAAATAATTCTACATTTCCGCGGGACTGATTACCTCCTCTTCTACAGTCTTCCCTTTATCTCCTTGTTTTATACTGATAAAGCCACTGGAGGGCGAAACGTCAACCGAATAAAGATACCCAGATGTTGCACATGTGTGTCTAACTCATCATCTGTGGATCAAATCAATTCAACATACTACCAGAAGAAATCAGAAACACTGCTGGAAACAATTAGAAATTTTCAAGAGAAAACTTACTTATCTCCTGCATGTGGTAGACCAGCCAGGAATGTGGTGGTAATGTGGGGTCCTGCCGGCCTCTAACTCCAACAGCCTGGTTGACAGGAGGCCAACAGGAAGCCTGGTCTTAGGGACGGATATGTCTTCTGACTTGGTCCTCTTGCTGCTGCTTCCACTGCCTTCCTCATTCTTTCCCCCTCTCTTTCCCCAACGTTTTCATTTATCCCTTTCCCCTCACCTCCCTCATCATTCATCCTCCCTAAAATTACCCCCCCCCCCGCGCACCCCTCATATCACATTTCCTTTAACATCTTCCTTTTCCATCACTCGTTTTCCCTCTTTCCCCATCACCTTCCCTTCCCTACCCACTCTCACCTTCCCTCCCCTCCCCCTCACCTTCCCTCCCACCAATACAGCACCGCACTAACACAATTACTAACTCAATAAACTATATTTCCAATGTGATTTTTACTGCGCCAACTACTGCCTCGAGGCACACCTGCCTGTGTCATCTATACATGTGTCGTCATACCCACGTACACGTGTCATATGGGCAACATATACACACCTGTCTGTCGTATCAAGGTCAATCAGAAATCTGCCTCGAAAGCAGAGTTTCAAGAATATATTTATATTTCAATAGACAGAATATACATTTCTTTGTGTTTGTTTATTATTAAATTATTGTAAACTTATCTAAAATATATTTAGTTGGCCGCGTACACACAAGTGCTTTCTAGTACACACAGACGCTCAACAGTATTCATAGACACTGTCTATTATACACAAACGCTTTCTAGTACACACGTATGCACTGTATTGCACGAACGCTCTATATTCACGAATTTAACAATTCAAATAGGCTTAAACAAAAAAATATTTGTTGGCGGAGACTGGGAAGCTGACAGCTGCAGTGCAGGGCGAAACACGCAGGAAATATAACAAAAATATCTGACACGAGCGCCAAATAAATCTGTGAGAGCGCTCTTGTACCGCCAGCTATGGTGGAGTCACTTGACCTGCATCTTCTCTAACGAAAGAAGAAACTTTTTCAAATTTGAGGGAGAGGAGAGAGAGAGAGAGAGAGAGAGAGAGAGAGAGAGAGAGAGAGAGAGAGAGAGAGAGAGAACGGAGCCACCCCTCACCTTCCTATCATTATCTCTCGTTCCTTAGGTGCTGAATAACCCACAAGAATATCACACACACACACACACACACATACACAAAACAAGCCGTGTTTATTGACGAGTGCCTTTGACAACAGGTAACACAAGCATACAAATAATATATATGGCCATCCAGAGGGGAAACGCATGCTGCATACTTGGCTCGCGTCCGGCTTCGGAGGAGCTGGAGGAGATTCATAATCTTTGATATATTGTACCATTTTATTCATGTTCATGTTTTCCATTGATGTATTCTGTCTGTTAATAAAGCATTCCATGATCATATATAGGGGGTGGTAGGAGAAGAAAATATTCAAACAGCTCCGGGGAGAACCTCGAGATTTCCCTGAGGTACGTTTATTGTCTTCTCTGAGGATGAGGGTCCCCAGTAAAGTTCCAGAGGTGGTACCTCCCTATATATATATATATATATATATATATATGAAGGGATTCAGGGAAACCAGCAGGCCGGACTTGAGTCCTGGAGATGGGAAGTGCAGTGCCGGCACTCTGAAGGAGAGGTGTTAATGTTGTAGTTGTATAACTGTAGTGTAAGAACACCTCTGGCAAGACAGTGGTGGAGTGAATGATGAAAGTTTTTCTTTTTCGAGCCACTCTACCTTGGTGATAGACGGCCGATGTGTTAATAATATATATATCAATAACAACACTGCACTAGCGAGGGGTCGAACCCATGCTGCTTTGGCCCGCCTCATGGTGAGCGAAAACACATGACGCTCTAGACCACTTAACCACACAATTGTGTGGTTAAGTGGTATAGATACCACTCGTTCGTGGTTACAATATATGTATATGTATTATATATATATATATATATATATATATATATATATATATATATATATATATATATATATATATCGTACCGAATAGGTAAAACTTGAGATTTTGGTTTAGATAGCAAAGCTTTTCTTGCCGAATAAAGCAAGCTAAAATTTGTGTATGTAATAATTTCGCCAAAATAGCAAATTTTACAAAAGTCTACGGAAGAAATCAGCCACATTTAACAACAAACAAACACGTACAACAAAAATATATAACAAAAGAACTATTAAAACATCAAAAAATAAATATACATAAGTATAAAACAAATAATCCATATTAACTTAAATGCAGAAGAAAGAAAAAATAGTTCAAATTTACCCCAGGTGTAACAAACACAATATATGAAACATTACAAGACTCTTGATCCAGGGATACTGATCCTGGAAGTGCTCTTGATCCAGGGATAGACATCTACTCATAACCAAAAACGATAAAAATAAGTAATGTTGGCAAGGGAGCACTTCCATAGGCCTACTGACCCATGCTAGGCAGGGCCTTTCATCAAAGCAACGCTTTCACTCATTTCTTGAAGGTGTTTTCTGAAGGTGCCTCTGCGTGTCAGCCTCAGGAAGTCTACGTGTTCCACTCGTCTACAATTCTACTGATACACAAATACTCTCCCGTACCCTCTCCAAATTTGAATTTATTTATCAGAATTTGAATGTACCCAATTCAAATCCATTGTTTCGAGTTCCCTGTTGGTTACATATTCTCAACATATTATTTGTATTGTCTAACACAATTAAACAGAATAAAGGCAGCTTCATCATCTCTGAAGTATTAGCAAGTACTCTCCTGAAATTAATAAGCCTCGCCATCCCATAGCTGCTACCACCACCACTACTACTACAAGTACTACTACCACTACTACTACTACACTACCACAAGTACTACTACCTACAACAATTATATTATGCTTTGTACCTCACTCTATACCTATACATACCCTCTGTAACCCTGTATTGTGTGTAACAGCTTGACAAAGCTCCTGGAGAGTGAAACGTTGCCACAATAAAATAACGCATTAGTTGCAGTTGTCCTTTTACACGTCTTTTAAGAGTGTATAGTTTTAGTGTTCTCAGTATATCTTCGTATTAAAGATTCTTTATACAGTGGATTATTTTTGTCATATTTTTGCATGTTCTCCAAGGCATTTATTCCTTCTGTAGTATGGAGACCAGAAACGCACCTCGACATCTAAATGAGGCCTCACTAAGACCCTGTAACCTTGGGATTCCTTGTCTTGACTTCAGTTTTCTCCTTACCACGACTCCAAAATATAGTTTTACTTCCTGTATTATTAAATTTTAAATTATTTAGTTTGTAAGTGAGATGGTTACTTTCCTACTAAGGATTGGGAACTCACGAAATCATGTGAACACGATTGCAAACTAACTACGGAACAGGTGGAGGTTCTGATATGTTGCTGGTGGCCACACACACACTCACACACACACACACACACACACACACACACTCACACACACACACACACACACAATGTTCCATCAACCCACAGAAATCCAAACTCAAATAGCTTCTTAGGCCTAGGGCAGTGAGTGTTCAGTGAACCTCTCACCTCTCAGCCGCTCCCGCCCACCACTGGACCACTATACTGTATACAACGGTGTGTATAGTGTGTGGTTGCAGGGGTCGAGTCACAGCTCCTGGCCCCGTCTCTTCGCTGGTCGCTATTTGCTCCACTATATCCCAGTGTGTGTTTGTGCATGTGTGGACTTTATAAAGTGCGATTTACGACTTATACTGCTGCCTGTCTTTTATACTTATGGCTAGTTGGCTCCTTCACACTCACGACACACCATTTTTACTCCTCTAGGAGATGACGAGCAGTTTGTTCTAGATACTAGATGTCTACTATCTAGACACATCTAAATTTCTAATTTGTGAGAAGATTCATTCTAGTGAGATGAATCATCTCGCAAATTAAAAACGATTTACGTAAGGAAAAATAAACAGCGGTGTAATGGACGTCCTCAGTGGAGAGTATCGTAGTTAGTGACGTCCTCAGTGGAGAGTATCGTAATTAGTGACGTCCTCAGTGGAGAGTATCGTAGTTAGTGACGTCCTCAGTGGAGAGTATCGTAGTTAGTGACGTCCTCAGTGGAGAGTATCGTAGTTAATGACGTCCTCAGTGGAAGTATCGTAGTTATGACGTCCTCAGTGGAAGTATCGTAGTTAATGACGTCCTCAGTGAGAGTATCGTAGTTAGTGACGTCCTCAGTGGAAGTATCGTAGTTAATGACGTCCTCAGTGGAAGTATCGTAATTAGTGACGTCCTCAGTGGAGAGTATCGTAGTTAGTGACGTCCTCAGTGGAGAGTATCGTAGTTAGTGACGTCCTCAGTGGAGAGTATCGTAGTTAATGACGTCCTCAGTGGAGAGTATCGTAGTTAGTGACGTCCTCAGTGGAGAGTATCGTAGTTAATGACGTCCTCAGTGGAGAGTATCGTAGTTAGTGACGTCCTCAGTGGAGAGTATCGTAGTTAGTGACGTCCTCAGTGGAGAGTATCGTAGTTAGTGACGTCCTCAGTGGAGAGTATCGTAGTTAGTGACGTCCTCAGTGGAGAGTATCGTAGTTAGTGACGTCCTCAGTGGAGAGTATCGTAATTAGTGACGTCCTCAGTGGAGAGTATCGTAGTTAGTGACGTCCTCAGTGGAGAGTATCGTAATTAGTGACGTCCTCAGTGGAGAGTATCGTAGTTAGTGACGTCCACAGTGGAGAGTATCGTAGTTAGTGACGTCCTCAGTGGAGAATATCGTAGTTAGTGACGTCCTCAGTGGACAGTATCGTAGTTAGTGACGTCCTCAGTGGACAGTATCGTAGTTAGTGACGTCCTCAGTGAGAGTATCGTAGTTAGTGACGTCCTCAGTGGAGAGTATCGTAGTTAGTGACGTCCTCAGTGGAGAGTATCGTAATTAGTGACGTCCTCAGTGGAGAGTATCGTAATTAGTGACGTCCTCAGTGGAGAGTATCGTAGTTAGTGACGTCCACAGTGGAGAGTATCGTAGTTAGTGACGTCCTCAGCGGAGAGTATCGTAGTTAGTGACGTCCTCAGTGGAGAGTGACACAATGTTTGACATTCGTAGCCTAGAGGATCATAATGACTGACATCCGTCGCGGATGAGCGGCATCCGTAAGCGAGGCCCACACACACACACACACACACACACACACACACACACACACGTGCGCGCACACAGACGCACATACACACACACAAATAAGTGAGTACACAGGGTACGTACATGCCCGACCAGCAAGACGGCATCTTATGATAATGATAATAGTATTGATAGTGGTAATAATAATGATAATTTTATTTCTAAACAGTACAGTATGCAACTGACGCTGGATAAATTTGCATGAATAACAATCTTTATAGGATGCCACAGTGTAGGCCTACTGTAAGTCCTTCCCCTCATTAGAGTGCTTCTGTGTGTGTGGGGGAGGGAAAGGCGGGGAGGAGGGAATACAGGAGAGGGAAGGGCGGAGAAGAGGATATATAACACAAAACCAGAAGAGACGTCAAAAATCAAGGAGGAGGGTGGAGGAGAAGGACGAGGAAGAGGAGGAGGACTGGGACGAAGGAGGAATGGTGGAAGGGAGAGCGAGAAAGGAGGGAGAGGGGAGGGAGGAGACAAGAAGGAAGAAGGAAGGAGGAGACAGGAAGAAGGAGAAAGAAGGAGGAGGTTGAAGAAGGAGGAGGAAGATTCGAGTGAACAAAAACTGTTCCAAGATTTCCCCTCGGCCGAGTATATCGACCAAGTTACAGTCCCAAAAGAAGGGGGATGAGGGGAGAGGGAGAGGAGAGAGAGAGAGATTCAGTTAAGGATGAGCATGTCAATTACGAACTACCAGAAGACGTGCATACGAAGGTTTGGCGTCTCATACGCAAACCACAGAGGCTGGGGATCTGTCAACAAAGGCTTGGAATCCGTCAACAGAGGCTGGGGATCCGTCAACAGAGGCTGGGGATCCGTCAACAGAGGCTGAGGATCCGTCAACAGAGGCTGGGACCCATCAACAAAGGCTTGGAATCCGTCAACAGAGGCTGGGAATCAGTCAACAGAGGCTGGGGACCCATCAACAAAGGCTGGGGATCCGTCAACAGAGGCTGAGGATCCGTCAACAGAGGCTTGGAATCCGTCAACAGAGGCTGGGGATCCGTCAACAGAGGATGGAGACCCATCAACAAAGGCTTGGAATCCGTCAACAGAGGCTGGGGATCCGTCAACAGAGGCTGGGGACCCATCAACAAAATCTTGGAATCCATCAACAGAGGCTGGGGATCCGTCAACAGAGGCTGGGCACCCATCAACAAAGGCTGGGGATCCGTCAACGGAAACAACCACTACCTTCTGAAGCAACCTACCTGATACAACACACCCTCACCTACCTTCTGAAGCAACATACCTGGTACAACACACCCTTACCTACCTTCTGAAGCAACCTGCCTGGTACAACACACTCTCACCTACCTTCTGAAGCAACATATCTGGTACAACACACCCTCACCTACCTTCTGAAGCAACATACCTGCTACAACACACCCTCACCTACCTTCTGAAGCAACCTACCTTCTGAAGCAACCTACCTTCTGAAGCAACCTACCTTCTGAAGCAACATACCTGGTACAACAAACCCTTACCTACCTTCTGAAGCAACCTACCTGGTACAACGCACTTTCACCTACCTTCTGAAGCAACATATCTGGTACAACACACCCTCACCTACCTTCTGAAACAACATACCTGGTACAACACACCCTCACCTACCTTCTGAAGCAACATACCTGGTACAACACACCCTCACCTACCTTCTGAAGCAACATACCTGGTACAACACACCCTCACCTACCTTCTGAAGCAACATACCTGGTACAACACACCCTCACCTACCTTCTGAAGCAACATACCTGGTACAACACACCCTCACCTACCTTCTGAAGCAACATACCTGGTACAACACACCCTCACCTACCTTCTGAAGCAACATACCTGGTACAACACACCCTCACCTACCTTCTGAAGCAACATACCTGGTACAACACACCCTCACCTACCTTCTGAAGCAACATACCTGGTACAACACACCGTCACCTACCTTCTGAAGCAACATACCTGGTACAACACACCCTCACCTACCTTCTGAAGCAACATACCTGGTACAACACACCCTCACCTACCTTCTGAAGCAACATACCTGGTACTACACACCTTCACCTACCTTCTGAAGCAACATACCTGGTATAACACACCCTCACATCCATCTAATAGGCACAACTCCACCTGTCACCCTTCCCCCCATCTTCCTTCCCTTGTTCGACTAAGTCAAAGCTGCAGTCATAGCTCCATCGTTATGGACAATTAATGCTGCAGGACTGCTCTGCCTGTCAGCGTCGGCATCCCGCACTGGCTTCATCACGACCTTAGCATACCTGACGGTGTTCCCTGCGTCATACCTGACAGTGTTGCCTGCCTCAGCTGGGCGAGTGCTCGCACCCTCATCCCCGTATTACAGTGTTCACTTTCTAGCGCATCACAGTTCCTTTATTTCTAAACTATCTACAACATTAACGGGGAGAAGGGTAACTGTGACAATCAGAATATGCACGATACACAGTCGAACTCGCATAAAAGCAAATGTGTAGACACAGTGTAACAAGACACACTAACCAGACTTCTTCTCTAAGATAATCTACATATTTAATATTTCATACTATAGATAATAAATGAACGTGAAGTTAATGATAACATAGAGATGAAAGTCTTTGGCTCAGGGGAAAAAAAATCAGCATTCAAGATAACCCAGTTTCTACTGTCTCTGAAGAACACTAATATCTGTCGCTCTGCTGATCCCTACACTTGTAACAGTATCTGTTACTCAGTAATGATGATAGAATTACAGACAAAATGTTAGGTAAATGGACACAGATGCAACTAATGTGACATTTTATTGTGGCCACAATAAAATGTCACATTAGTTGCATTTGTGTCTATTTACCTAACACCTATTGCCGAGTTAGTGAGGTTCTATTTAGCCAAACCGAGACAGAGAAGAGGATGGCACACATGTGACCAATAATGTGGTATGGAACAACAAACACGACCAACACCTGCCACTGGACGCGGCGGCTCAACACGAAACATAAACACACCAGCGCTGCAACACCAAGTAATATCAATATTCTGTCAAGAGCAAGACGTCTACTGAGAGCTCTGTCAACATCCTTTCCAGACACCCGGTCCCTGTCTCAGCAGTCTCCCAAACACACACACACACATACACACACACACACACACACACACACACACACACACACACACACACCACCACCACCACCACCATAGCAGATCTCTCTTCTATCTCTCTCTCTCTTCTCTCTTCTCTCTCTCTCTCTCTCTCTGTACAATTTCTAAACCATGGACACAAACTATTCTTAATTTTTCGTTCCTTACTTGCTGGTAAAAATCTCTCTGTTGATTTTCGGAATAAAATAAGTAATTTGTCATCTCAAAAACTGTCTATCTTTCCATTCTCTTTCCCACCGAGGTTCATTAAAAATTCTCATTCCTTTCTGATATTTCTTATATATATATATATATATATATATATATATATATATATATATATATATATATATATTCTGCATTCCCTGTCTCTTATTTCCATACCTACCTACGCCAAGTAGTTGAAAATGGGACTATGTTGTCAGTGACTCCATATTACCTCTACGTCCGCTTCACGTAGAATTGTATACATACAACACAGCATAACTCTGTGTGTGAGAATAAATGTACATAGTGAAGGCTACAGGGAAGGCAGCAACATTTTCGAATTTTTTAAATACAAAATAAAGAGAGAGAGAGAGAGAGAAGAGAGAGAGAGAGAGAGAGAGAGAGAGAGAGAGAGAGAGAGAGAGAGAGAGAGAGAGATTGATAGCTGGATGCCTACTGTCCGGAGGCACATCAATCACCAACTTGCAGTTATATCAACCTGGGGGAGGGGGAATGATGGTAGGTTACAAATGCTTCTTAGAAAACACAAATGATGGTTTGCAGAAAGCATGATGTTAGTACTGGAGTTGTGGCAAGAATGAATGGAGGAGTCTTTGAGGCCGGCGATGAAGTGGATATCGTGAGAGTGAAGTATCACTCTGAAATGACTATGATAAATCACGTCATTAGTCTTATCAGTAAGGCAGCCAAGAAGATTACAACGTTAAGGCGCATACCTGTGATCGGTTTTTAGAGTTACTATTTTACTCTCGAAGCCTGACCTTAAGACAGACATCACTGACTATCTGGTCAATCAGGCTGTTGCAGCTAGCGCTAGCCATTCCAAGCTGACTGATCTGGCACCTTAAAGTAGTTAGCAGTTCGGTATCCTCCCTTAATACATGCTCGACAACAAAGGTTGTAAAACTCTGAACGAGGTCCAACTTCACTCTCACCTTAGTATGGCCCCCTTTCTGGGATTGCCTAACACCCATACTCATCTCCGACTTATAGACGAGGTAGACTACTGTTAGCCCTTGACCCGGCCTGATTACATATACTTTTTCAGCAAATCTTTAACAGCAGATGCAGCCGAACTTCTGGCAGTCAAAAATCTAAAACCAGAACTATTTGTGCTTGTGTTCAAGGACCAGGTATTGGAGATCCACCATTGTATTGATAACCTATTAAACCCGTCCCCAAATATCCTGTTGCTTGGAGACTTCATTCAGAGACATCTTAAAGGGAAGACTACAGAAAGAACTGTAGTTGCAGAGTCCCTGGAGCAAGCCTGGAAGATGTCCCACATAACAGAATTATTAAACATCTGCAATAAATTCGCCTTAAGCTAGCAAGACTGCTGAACTTACCAGACTGGGATACACCTTATATTTAAGAACAATGAGAACCTAGTCAGTGACAAAATAGTATTGAAGATCACGACATAAATGAGGTACAGACCTGCTTGCACAGCGGTCTGGGACAGAGAAACATGAGTAATCATGAGGGTTATTTAAGCAGATTCAATTTCAACAAGAACAACATCAACTGGGACCAAATCACTCGCGAACTTCAAGAGACGCTGAGATAACATGATCATCCAAGACCTAAACCAGTTCCTCAGGAGGATGAGCTCTTTGGAACTCCAAGTATGCTCCAGACACATACCTCTAAGGCAAAGGTGGAGAAGATGGAAACTCGAGAGCGGCGCTTCCTCTACAGGCGAAGACGTTGCATAAGAGATCTCAAAGGCAGCAGACTCTCTGAAGCGCTAAGAGCAAACTCGGGTAAGAGGCATAAATGGAATTAAAAGAAATACCAAACCCTTCTTCTCCCATACAAAATTCAGAACATAAACTTATGACAACAGAGAAACGAGTGAATTACTGAAGTCACAAAACGACTGTTTTCAGGGAACCACAACCCAGTCTACAGATCAAAGACCCTAACAAGTTTTTCATGAACGAGACTCAAAACACTGCCAACATCGCCACAATTCCTGATGTAGCCTTCTCCCCAGTTGACTTTGAAGAAGCCTTCAAAAGCATGCCCATGCATTCTGCTCCAGGACCAGAATCGTTGAATTCTATATTCATCAAAAATTGCAAGAAATTACATCCTCGGACCTTTAATTTGGAGGGGCTTGCACACAGATGTCATCCCACAGTCAATAAAAATCATTGATATTACCTCATTTCACAAAGAAAGTAGTAAAGCAATTGCGAAAAATTATAGACCAATACACATCAAAATCTTGGAATGGATCCTAAGAAGTGAGACTGCCAATCGCACCGAATCCCAACAACTGCACAATCCAGAGTTACATGAGTATAGAGCAGGTCGGTCCTGTCTTTCACAACTGCTAGTTCATTACAACGCAGTCCTCGATGCTCTGCAAATAAGCTAAATGCTGATATAGTGTACACTGTTTTTTCAAAGGCGTTTGACAAGTACGACCATGATGTGATTGCGCACAAAACGCATGCAAAAGGAAGAACTTTAAAAGTGGGAACCCAGAGAGTAGTAAATAGAGTGAAGTAGGGAGGTTGCCATAGAGAAAAACTTTGTTCCTCAAGACACGGTATGTTTTTCATTTTTATATCCGACATAGACAAGGACATAAATCATAGCACTGTAAGTTGCTTGACTAATGAAACTAGAATTGCTATGAGAGTGGCGTCTGTCGAAGACAGCGAATCTTTAAGCGGATATTAATCAAGCCTTCCAGTGGGCCTCAGACGGAGAAATAAACTCAAATCATTCAGTAGAGCAAAAGTTTCATGTGCGAGACTTGGGAGTAATGATGTCGGAAGATCTCACATTCAAAGATCACAACATTGCTGCCAATGCTACCCCAGGGAAAGTGATAGATTTTATAACTAGAACTTCCAAGACAAAAGAGCCCATGATAATACTCCATAAGTCACTTGTTTTCTCAAAGCTGGAATACTGCTACACACTAACGGCTTCCTTCAAGGCAGACGAGATTGCCCAGCTAGAAAACGTACAAAAACTTTCTTCCAGTATCCGAACTACTGGGAACACTTTAAGTCCCTTCAACTGTATTCCTTGGAAAACAGGATAGAAAAGTACATAATTTACACCTGGAAAATACCTCCATTAAATAGCGGGGGCGCGACGAGTGCACCACGAGAGAACTTGACGACCGAGGTCCCCCGACTCTTCAACGCCCCCTTCCATGCATAAGAGAAATTACCAACAAACCTTTGGCTGTCTTCAAGATGAACCAGGACAAGCTCCTCAAATGTGGTTCATACACTGGACTGTATACGGCCAGCATACAGTGGGGCAGGGGGGCCTCCAACAATAACAGCCTGGTTGATAAAACTAGCACCAAACGAGCCTGGCCCATGGCCGGGCTCTGAGAGTAGTAAGACTCTCGAAACTCATCAAAGATATAAAGGTATAACGTACACAGGCCTAGTTGATAAGGCCTTGATCCAACAGGCCTGGTATGGGACCCAGCCGCGGGGGCACTGACTCCCGGAAACGTCACTCAGGTATCCTTCAGGTTTCGTTACAGTTATGAACAACTCCTCAAAGTCCCGAACTTGGCTCAAATCCACAGACAGCCAGGAGACACCTACTGCACCACACGATGGGCAGCCAGTAGTAAATTCACTCTGGCTGTGTCCTTCTCAAGGACATCATTCCATCAGCGATCATTATCTCTCGGATGACTCGCGTTTGGAAAAGGTTCTCAAATATATGAACATTAAAGAAAGTCAACTGAGGAAATGAAAGCTTCGACGATCTAATTTCATCCCGTTCCCTACCTGTGACTGGTTTCAAGGGTCCTACTCTCGCAGCCAAACCTAGAGTAGGACTTTCTAGCTGGCTGCCTGATCAATGAGACTGTTTCAACTAGCACCCACCAGAGCCCCGTTTGCCATCACAACCTGGCTGATCAGGAACTTGTATAATTTTATCTATAATAAATATATCCCTTCAAGGGATGGTGCGCTGATGTTGAAGGGCTCTTGATCCAACGAACTGGAGCTACATCCCCCTTCCTCGGATCAAACCCGATTACCTCCCATATCCGAAGCGCAGTATGACCTCTCACGGGTTTAGCGCTTCCCCACGAATAAAAAGGTTGCTGAAATAAGGATATTTTTTTTTTGTAATGAGCTGAGCTAAGATAACAGGTGTTAGCTAACACGTGTTAGCTTGTCAAACAAGTGCAGCTACTTTCAAGCCAATACCTGTATAACACAAATGTAATGAGAAATGTAAAATATGAGAGGAATAGAGGAACGATTAAACGTAAATGGGAAAGACAGATTATAATCTGTCCATTTTCTATAATTATAGTCCATCTCCTATAATTACAGGAGACTTTACGGTCTCTAACGAAGTTATTTAAGTGTGATATACCTGTGACCGGTTTCGAGAGTTTTCATAGCCTAGTTGACGTGGCACTCAGCGCTTATAAGCGTCACTCTAGACGCCTGTGCTTCACTTTTGACGCCTGTGCTTCACTCTTGACGCCTGTGCTTCACTCTTGACGCCTGTGCTTCACTCTTGACGCCTGTGCGTCACTCTTGACGCCTGTGCTTCACTCTTGACGCCTGTGCTTCACTCTTGACGCCTGTGCTTCACTCTTGACACCTGTGCTTCACTCTTGACGACTACGGTGATCACAACCAACTCCTTTTGTATACATTTCTACTATCTTCCAATTATGTCCTTGAATTTGTGTTGATAAAGGCACTGGGAGGCCACCGGGAGGCCTGGTCATAGACCGGGTCGCGGGGATGTTGACTCCAGGTAGCCCTCCAGGTCGGCGAACCGTCTACAATAAAAATACCCAGATTTTCACATGTGTCTAATTGTTCAACTTAACGGAGGTACTGGTCGAGTTTCCTTTCCACGACTCCCACATTATGTAGCAGGTGTCGTTGTGTTCAGAGAGTCTACACACACATGACTAAGTTTTGACAGCTCCAAAGATCATCGCCCTCGTGAACCGGTCTCAGACCAGACCTCTTGGTCTGAGGTACCACAGTTCAGCTAATCGGAATTTTTGTTCAAGAGATTTTGTCAGGTTTTCCCTGGAAGACATGAGTTTCCTGGTAATTTTCACTATATTTTAGGTGAAAATTATCTGTACAATAATCTTCAGCTGCTTCACCTTACTTTATCTCCAGTACATAAGGTCGGCGGACCTCATACCTTTGCTCTAGGCTTGGGGGACTGACCATCAACCATGGCTGGGGGACTGACCATCAACCATGGCTGAGGGACTGACCATCAACCATGGCTGGGGACTGACCATCAACCATGGCTGGGGGACTGACCATCAACCATGGCTGAGGGACTGACCACCTTCTACCGAGGCTAAGGGACTCATCACCTCAAAACTACTACTTGTCTACAGCGTTATATTCGCCTGTATTCGCCTGGAGATGCCTGTTATGTAGGAGAAACGTTTCGTCAAAAAAAAGATACCCAAGTGGTACACACGTGTCGCATTCATGAACTTGTCTGTGTTGATACCATCAACAATGTTACAGCAGATCTGGGGTTCTGGGAGGACAACTACGCACTCATCATCACATTCTTCGTCAGCCTCCCGTCATCTTCCTCTTCTGATTCACACACCCTATTCGCCTTCTTCATCTGCCCTCTCCTTATTTTTTTACCTTTGATGTACCCGTGAGGGGTTTCGAGAGTTCTCCTACCAGTCCAGTCTCTTCGGAGGCGTGGGTTCGAATCCCACCGCTGCCACCACTTGTTGTGGGGGTCTTGGGAGAGATATTTAGGTAGACATAGACACTCCTTGTAGGATGGTTACGGTATATTTACGGTAGAGTAGGATAGAGTCCAGCCACCGTCCGTCCGTTATAGGTCCTCGCAGTGGAGGTCCCTTGTGAGCTTCACAGCTGAGCCCTGACGTCGCGTACGTACGTCACACGCAAAGACCAGCTGTTAAGTGGGATGAATCTGAATGCTGGTACACTACACAAGTGTACATATGATACTGACACGACACCTTAACCTTCCCAGCCCCTCCGTGTATCTCCCTAGCCGACTACCCCCCCACCCCCACCCTCCTTCCCCCGCCCACCACAATTTTTGGCAACATCAAATTAAAACCTCATCAGCAGACTGCAAGCAACAATGGATCACCTTCCATAATATTTGATGTGAATTTTCCTCATGACGCTGTAATCTAAAACATAAATTTTCCAACAACCAACACACTCTCTCACACACACACACACACACACTCACACACACACTCACATACACACACTCACACACACACACCACTCACACACACACACTCACATACACACACCACACACACACACACACACACTCACACACACACACACTCACATCACACTCACACACACACACACACACACTCACATACACACACACACACACTACTTCTCACCTCCTCATCTCCACACACTCACACACATCCCTCACATTGCCACACTCCAATTACACAACCTCCATCACAGCCACACTCACTACACCTTCCCACACACTCACTGATCCACCAACGACACTACACACCTACACCCACCACACACACCTCACACACACACACACACACATGCACACACCACAACTCACACAACTACAACATCATCACACACACTCACACACACAAGCACACTACACAACACACATCACACACACACAACCACACTAAAACAAACATTCACAACAACACACACCACACACACACACACACACACACACACACACACACACACACATCACACACACACACCCCACTCACACACACACACACACACACACACACACTTGGCCAGGAGCATGACTCGAACCCCTGCAACCACAACAATGATACAGCCTACAGTCACACTCACCCACTCAACACCCCCATCACTGGCTCTGTTAATATCATAAACTGCTCAAACTTATCAATTTTTTTTGTTCCTACTGGACAATGTTGTTACCAAAACTGTCAGGTTTTAGTATGGAAATGACTGATTTACAAACTGTCTAACAATGATGTTAGAAGTGTTGCAAGTGTTGCAAGTGTTGCAGCCACCACAGCAACCCCTCCTCTAAATACTCCATTCATTTTTTTAACACTTTCAAGTTTGTCAATTACTGAACGAACAAACTCGAAAATAAAATGAACATTTTTATTCCTTTAACAAGAACACTTGACGTTAGTCAAGACTTTACTCTCTCTCTCTCTAGATATATATATATATATGTCGTGCCGAATAAATAAAACTTGCTAGTTTGGCTTAAATAGCTATGCTTTTCTTGCCGAATAAGGCAAGCGAAAATTTGTGTATGAAATAATTTCGCAAAAATCATTCTGAACCTAACGAAAATAAATATATTTTGTGTTTGTTTATTATTAAATTATTGTAAATTTATTTAAAATATATTTAGTTGGATTAGGCTAAATTTTAATTCCGCTTGTTATAATAAGGTTAGATAAGTTTTCTAAGGATCTTTTGGTGCAAAATCATTAATTTTTATATTAACATAAATGAAAAAATATATCTTTAAATGTATAAGAGAAAATTTTAGAAAAGACTTAATTTTAAATGAGTTCTTGCTAATTGACCAGTTTTACCTATTCGGCACGACATATATATGTAGGGGAGGTTAGGTTACGTTAGGCGAGGCGTCTAGGTGGTTCCTAGGACCCAACAAACAACTAGAACCACACCCAGATAAGAGGGAAAACTGGGGTACCAAGGTAATTGGGGAGACTAGGGTACCAAGGTAAGATGGAAAACTAGGGTACCAAGGTAAGAGGGGAGACTGGGGTATCAAGGTAAGGATTGGTGACTGGGGTACCAAGGTAAGAGTGGAGACTGGGGTACCAAGGTAAGAGGGAGACTGGGGTACCAAGGTACGAGGTTAGAGTAGGGTATCAAGGTAAGAGGGGAGACTGAGGTACCAAGGTAAGAGGGGGAGACTGGGGTACCAAGGTACGAGGTTAGAGTAGGGTATCAAGGTAAGAGGGGAGACTGAGGTACCAAGGTAAGAGGGGAGACTGAGGTACCACGGTGAGGGAAGCCAATTTATATGCAGGCCGGGGAGACTGGAGGCATTTAACCATGGCCACAGTGTCAATCCTGATGAGGGGACACCTTAAGTGAAGGGGGAGAGGGAGAAGACAGTGGGGAGAGGGAGGGAAAGAAGAAGGGAGGTGGTGGGGAAGCAGATGTGGTGGGGAAACTGTAAGGGGTGTGGAGGCAGCATTTTCTCAGTATTTCCATACCTGCATTAAGTCACCTCGTGTATTAGTCACCTACTGCACTAAGTCACCAACTGTATTAATTCACCTACTTTATTAAGTCATCTACTGTATTATTTCACCTACTGTATTGTCATTTAGTAATTTTTACTGCACGTGTTACCTGACGAATGTTTCAGGAGTCAACGCCCCCGCGGCCCGGTCTCAGACCAGACCTCTTGGTGAATGACCTGATCAACCAGGCTGCTGGTGCTAACCCCCACAGCTACCAGGCTGCTGGTGCTAACCCCACACAGCTACCAGGCTGCTGGTGCTAACCCCACACAGCTACCAGGCTGCTGGTGCTAACCCCATACAGCTACCAGGCTGCTGGTGCTAACCCCACACAGCTACCAGGCTGCTGGTGCTAACCCCATACAGCTACCAGGCTGCTGGTGCTAACCCCACACAGCTACCAGGCTGCTGGTGCTAACCCCACACAGCTACCAGGCTGCTGGTGCTAACCCCATACAGCTACCAGGCTGCTGGTGCTAACCCCATACAGCTACCAGGCTGCTGGTGCTAACCCCACACAGCTACCAGGCTGCTGTGCTAACCCCACAGCTACCAGGTGCTGGTGCTAACCCCATACAGCTACCAGGCTGCTGGTGCTAACCCACAGCTACCAGGCTGCTGGTGCTAACTCCACAGCTACCAGGCTGCTGGTGCTAACCCCACACAGCTACCAGGCTGCTGGTGCTAACCCCCACAGCTACCAGGCTGCTGGTGCTAACCCCACACAGCTACCAGGCTGCTGTGCTAACCCCACACAGCTACCAGGCTGCTGGTGCTAACCCCATACAGCTACCAGCTGCTGGTGCTAACCCCATACAGCTACCAGGCTGCTGGTGCTAACCCCCCACAGCTACCAGGCTGCTGGTGCTAACCCCATACAGCTACCAGGCTGCTGATGCTAACCCCCCACAGCTACCAGGCTGCTGGTGCTAACCCCATACAGCTACCAGGCTGCTGATGCTAACCCCCCACAGCTACCAGGCTGCTGGTGCTAACCCCACACAGCTACCAGGCTGCTGGTGCTAACCCCCCACAGCTACCAGGCTGCTGGTGCTAACCCCACACAGCTACCAGGCTGCTGGTGCTAACTCCCCACAGCTACCAGGCTGCTGGTGCTAACTCCCCACAGCTACCAGGCTGCTGGTGCTAACCCCACACAGCTACCAGGCTGCTGGTGCTAACCCCCACAGCTACCAGGCTGCTGGTGCTAACTCCCACAGCTACCAGGCTGCTGATGCTAACCCCCCACAGCTACCAGGCTGCTGGTGCTAACTCCCAACAGCTACCAGGCTGCTGTGCTAACCCCACAGCTACCAGGCTGCTGGTGCTAACCCCAACAGCTACCAGGCTGCTGGTGCTAACCCCACACAGCTACCAGGCTGCTGGTGCTAACCCCACAGCTACCAGGCTGCTGGTGCTAACCCCACAGCTACCAGGCTGCTGTGCTAACCCACGTCAGCTGGCCACTACTACTCACTATTCACTCTATACTACTACTACTACTACTACTAATAATAATAATAATAGTTTTCCTACTCTCGCAGCCCAGCAATGAGTCAGGCTTGTCTGGTGCTTGCCTGGTCAACTAGGCTGTCGCTGCTGGCGGCCCGCTGGCCAACATACCCATCACAGCCTGGTTGATCTGACACCTGGTGAAGATACTTGTCCAGTTTTCCCTGGAAGACTTCCACACTTCTCCCAGCAGTGTTTCTCATACCTTCTGGTAAGATGCTGAATAATCTGGGGCCACGGTTGTTGATACAGTGTTCCCTTATTGTGCCCACGACGTCCTTACTTTTTACTGAGTTTATTTTACACTTCCTTCCATATCTCTCGCTCCAGAATGTTGTTATGGCAGTGTGCAGATATGCGACAAGGCCTTCAAGCACTTACCTCGTATATATTATCATGTATCTCTCCCACTCCAGCGAGAACGTATTAAGAACTCGGAGGTGTTCCTATTAATCTAAATGCTTTACTGGCACTAAATTGATAATGATAATAGTAATAATAATAAAAACAATAATAATAATAATAATAATAATAATAATAATAATAATAATAATGACAATAATAATAATGATAATAACAATAATGATAATGACAAAGACAAAAATAATGACAAAAATAATAATGACAATATTAATAATAACAACAATAATAATAATGACAATTACAATAATAACAATGACATTAATTATATAATTAATAATAATGACAATAATAATAATAATAATAATAATAATAATAATAATAATAATAATAGATGGATGGTAACTTGAAGGCCCTATTAAATTAGTGGGGTAACAGGCGGGTCCTGCCATTAACACCAACACACAAATCCACTTACACTCATAATTGCAAAGCTCCTGGTATTGATCAGTGCCGTATATCACACTCCTGCATAACACTGTCAACATGGCAACGCCGTCAACATATGTATGGCAAAGCCGTCAACATGACATGTATGGAAACACCATTAACATAATATTATATGGCAATGCCGTCAACATGGCGACATATATGGTAACACCATCAACATGACATGTATGGTAACACTGTCAATATAGTGACATGTGACAAATGGTTTTGAAGACCGACAAGTTGAAGATTAAGACACTTAAGCAACATATGGAAATCTATAAAGATTCCCATATGTTGCTTAAGTGTCTTAATCTTCATAGTGACATGTATGGTAACACTGCCAGCATTTATGGCAACACTGTCAACATGGCAACATTTATGTCAACAATACAGTACATAGATAACATTCTTTCATCCTTTATACTAGAATTTGAGAGAGTGACATCTATTGAGCAGACAGCAAATCTCCAAACAGACATAAGCAAGTCTTCCAGTGGGCCAGAAAAAACAATATGATATTTAACGACAACAAATTTCAGTTAATCCTCTATGGAAAAAAAAACTGGAACGAAGTAAACGCACTCGGTATAGAAGAAGAGGAAACTCCTAGCCTGTGTAACTAGATACTTCAAAACGAGAGATGATAACCCAATGATTATGCTGTTATTGTTCTCTCTAGGGCGGAATACTGCTGTACACTAACAGCCCTACTTAAAGGCAAGTGAAACAGCACATGTGCTGAATGTACGGAGAACCTTCGCTGATAATATAACTAGGTCAAGCACATAAATTGTTGGGAACACCCGAAGTTCTTGAGCTAAACTCCCTGGAAAGTAGGCAAGAAAGATATATCATAATTTACACCAGGAAAATTCTGAAGGGATTGATCTCGAATCTTCACACCGATCAAGCACTAACAGCTTGATCGATTAGGCCAGCAACCAGGAGACCTGGTCTGGGACCGGGCCGCGGGGGCGGTGACCTCTGGAAGCGACTTCAGGTAACCTTTGAAAGCAAGGAGTTCGGTACAGGGTGCAAAATACCTCCAATGAAAAGCAGGGGGTCTTAGGAGGACACCAAGTGATAAATGAATAAGTGTAAATAATATATCTTTATTTCTACAAGTACATGTACAAGGTATACACACCATAACTGACATCAGTGACATACTACTATATAGAAAGCCCCTTGTTATGCTGAGCATTTCCCAAATTAGGTCAGTTTTGTCCCAGGATGCGACCCACACCAATCCACTAACACCCAGGTACCCATTTTATACTGATGGGTGAACAGGGACAGCAGGTGTCTTATGGAAACACGTCCCTAATGTTTTCCAGCTGTACCGGAGGAGATTCGAACTTTGGACCTCAGTGTGTGAGCTGATGCGCTACCGACCTAGCTACGGGACACCCTAACTATCAACACTCTTCATACATAGGAAAAATTACCCACAGATCCTTAGCTATCTTCAAGAGGGTCCTTGATGAGTTAAAGTTAGCTGCTGATGAGCCAGGGGGCGTTGACCCCCTAAACCCTCTCCAGGTATACCCCTCTACCACCACCACACCTCATTATCACCATTACCACCACCACACCCCACTACCACCATTACAACCACCCCACCCCAATACCACCACCACACCTCACTCTCAATACCACACCCCAATCTCACCACTACCACATCCCACTTTCATCACCACCACCAGATCCCACTCTAATCACCAAAATCAGCACCTACACTCACCAAAACACCTCACTTGCACCACCAATATCCTTCCCTGCATACGTACTTCCAGGGGGGCGAAGGAGGGAGGAAGAGAGGGAGGCAAGAAGAGGAGAGAGGGCACGGAAGGAGGGGAGGGAATGCAGTGGGGAAGGAAGAGAGGGAGGGAGGGCATGGAGTAGGGAAGGAGATCAGGAATGGAGGGACGGGAGTGGGGAAGGAGGGGAGGGAAGGGAGGGAGGGCATGGAGTGGGGAAGGAGATCAGGGATAGAGGGACGGGAGTGGGGATGGAGGGGAGGGAAGGGAGTGGGGACGGATGGAAGGGAAGGGAGTGGGGACGGAGGGAAGGGAAGGGAGGGAGGGACCATCAATCATGTCCTGCCTACCTTCACTCTCGCTGCTCTGAACATCAACCAAAGGCACAGAATTAAATGAATATCATTAGCAGGAATCAATCGCAGGATTCAGTTTTAAACAAGAGTAGAAGATTTCTGTACCTCCTGCATGTGTTGCAGGCCGGGAGCTGCATGTCAGGATCGTGGAGTCTTTTTAGTACATTGGTACCCGGGTGTTAGTCGACTAACACACAGGTACCTATTTACTGTTAGGTGAACAGTGACAAGTGTCCGGAGACCTGATCATTCTTCGGCACCGGCCCCGGGGGTGTTAAGAGGGGTGTAGGGGAGTTGAAAGGGGTATTGAGAGTGGTGTAGGGGAGTTGAGAGGAGTGTATGGATGTTCAGATGGATGTAGAGGTGTTGAGAGGGGCGTAGATGTGTTGGGAGGTGTGTGGGGTGCTAAGAGTGGCGTGGGTGTTGAGAGGGGCGCATGGGGGTGCTGAGAGGCGCGAAGAGGTGCTGAGAGGAGCGAAGGGGGTGTTGAGAGGGGCGTGGAGAGGGTGGTGTGGGGATTACCATATATATTGCCCTAGGAGGCGCGGTAACCCACATGCCCACTATGCAACACATATTTTTCTTAGCTCACGTTACCCCCTAAATCAGAAGAATCTTCATACCACTTCATACGCTGGCAGGTGTGTGAAGGAGGACCCTTGCAGGTGTGTGAAGAAGGGCCCCTGCAGGTGTGTGAAAGGGGGGCCCCTGCTTGTGTGTGAAGGAAGGTCCCTGCAGGTGTGTGAAGGAGAGGTCCCTGCAGGTGTGTGAATGAGGGCCCTTGCAGGTGTATGAAGGAGAGTCCCTGCAGATGTGTGAAAGAAGGCCCCTGCAGGTGTGTGAATAAGTCCCTGCAGGTGTGTGAAGAAGTCCCTGCAGGTGTGTGAAGGAGACGTCCCTGCAGGTATGTGAAGGAGGTCCCCTGCAGGTGTGAAGGAAGGCCTATACAGGTGTGTGAAGGAGGGTCCCTGCTGGTGTGGGGAGGGTTCTGTGTAAGAGCAATAAGATCACAGAAAACAGGTGATATCTTAATATGCAAAATAAATAGAGTAAAATATAGCAACATTCCAAGAGCTTTCGTGATTTCTCACATAATCAAGGAACAGTTAAAATAACAAGACAGATGTGTGAAGGAGGACCCCTGCAGGTGTGTGAAGGAGGGCCCCTGCAGGTGTTTGAAGGAGGGCCCCTGCAAGTGTGTGAAGGAAGGTCCCTGCAGGTGTGTGAAGGAGAGGTCCCTGCATAATCAATAATCAAGGAACAGTTAAAATAACAAGACAGGTGTGTGAAGGAGGACCCCTGCAGGTGTGTGAAGGAGGGCCCCTGCAGGTGTGTGAAGGAGGGCCCCTGCAAGTGTGAAGGAAGGTCCCTGCAGGTGTGTGAAGGAGAGGTCCCTGCAGGTGTGTGAAGGAGGGCCCTTGCAGGTGTGTGAAGGAGAGTCCCTGCAAATGTGTGAAGGAGGGCCCCTGCAGGTGTGTGAAGGAGAAGTCTCTGCAGGTGTGTGAAGGAGGGCCCCTGCAGGTGTGTGAAGGAGGGACCCTCCAGGTGTGTGAAGGAGGGGGCCCCTGCTGGTGTGTGGAGGGTTCTGTGTAAGAGCAATAAGATCACAGAAAACAGGTGATATCTTAATATGCAAAATAAATAGAGTAAAAAATAGCAACATTCCAATCGCTTTCGTGATTTCTCACATAATCAAGGACGAGTTAAAATAACAAGACAACAGTAGACTTATGTGTTCAGGCGTGACCTCAGACATGACTCTACTCACTCTGCAGTGGGGATGACGTGAAGTTTTAATCAGGTTACATGCCGACGGAAATTTAAGAACGAGATGTCAGGCAAAGGGGAATTCTGTCAACAGCTTATAAATATATAAGCTGTGTTGATTATCAGCTGTGTTGACAAAATTCCCTTTCACCTGACATGTCACTCTGTAATTTTACCTGACATGTGACCTGATTAAAACTTCACAACGCTGACACGTTTAGTGAGTAGGGTCATGTGTGAGGTCACATGTCAGGTCATATATCAGGTTTATAAGTCTTCTGTTTCTGTTGTCTTATTAGTGATAATGTTCCTTGATAATTACAAGATCACCTGGAATATCCCTTTTTCTCACTCGAGTTATTTTGTGTGTGTACTCACCTAGTTGTGGTTGCAGGGTCAAGTCATAGCTCCTGGCCCCGCCTCTTCACTGGCCGCTACTGGGTCACTCTCCCTGCGCCATGAGCTTTATCATACCTCTTCTTAAAGCTATGTATGGAGCCTGCCTCCACTACATCACTTCCTAAACTATTCCACTTCCCGACCACTCTGTGACTGAAAAAATACTTCCTAACATCTCTGTGATTCATCTGAGTCTTCAACTTACAACTGTGTCCCCTTGTTGCTGTGTCCCATCTCTGGAACATTGTCTTTGTCTACCTTGTCAATTCCTCTCAGTATCTTATATGTCGTTATCACGTCCCCCCTATCTCTCCTGTCCTCCAGTGTCGTCAGTTCGATTTCCCTTAACCTCTCCTCGTAGGACATACCCCTTAGCTCCAGGACTAGTCTGTGTGTGTGTGTGTGTGTGTGTGTGTGTGTGTGTATATATATGTCGTGCCGATTAGGTAAAACTTGCGATTTTGGCTTAAATAGCAACGCTCACCTTGCCATATAAGACAAGTGAAAATTTGTGTATGCAATAATTTCGCCAAAATCATTCTGAACATAACGAAAAATATATTTCATTGTGTTTGTTTATTATTAAATTAATGTTAACGTATCTAAAATATATTTAGTTGGTTAGGCTAAATTAAATTGCGCTTGTTGTAATAAGGTTAGGTAGGTTTTCAAAGTTTCTCTTGGTACAAAATTATAAATTCGTACATTAACATAAATGAAAAAAATATATATTTAAACGTATAAGAAAAATTTTAGAAAGGACTTAATTTTAGATGAGTTCTTGCTAATTGACCAGTTTTACCTAATCGGCACGACATATATATATATATATATATATATATATATATATATATATATATATATATATATATATATATATAAGCAAAAAGATCACAGTAAACAGGTGATATCAAAATATGCAAGACAACCACTATGAAAAATAGAGGAATTCCTCTATTTTTCATAGTGGTTTCATATTATATATATATATATATATATATATATATATATATATATATATATATATATATATTGCAGAACAACCACTATGAAAAATTGTGAAATTCCAAGCGCTTTCGTAATTTCTCACATTGTCAAAGAACTTTCCTTGATAATGTGAGAAATCACGAAACGCTTGAATTTCACTATTTTTTCAGTGGTTGCTCTGCATATTGTGATATCACCTGTTTACTGTGATCTTATTGCATATATATATATATATATATATATATATATATATATATATATATATATATATATATATATATATATATATATGTATATATGTATATATATATATATATATATATATATATATATATGTATATATGTATATATATATATATATATATATATATATATATATATATATATATAAAACGTCGTGCCGAATAGGTAAAATTGGTCAATTATCAACAACTCATTTAAAATTAAGTTTAAAGATATATAATTTTTCATTTATGTTAATGTAAAAATTAATAATTTTGTACCAAAACAACCTTAGAAAGCTTACCTAACCTTATTATAACAAGCACAATTTAATTTAGCTTAATCCAATTAAATATATTTTAGATAAGTTTACAATAATTTATTAATAAACAAACACAGTGAAACATTTTTTTTCGTTATGTTCAGAATGATTTTGCAAAAATTATTGCATACACAAATTTTCACTTGTCTTATTCGGCAAGAAGAGCGTTGCTATTTAAGCCAAAATACCAAGTTTACCCATATATATATATATATATATATATATATATATATATATATATATATATATATATATATATATATATATGTCGTGCCGATTAGGTAAAACTTGCGATTTTGGCTTAAATAGCAACGCTCTTTTCCATATAAGACAAGCGAAATTTTGTGTATGCAATAATTTCGCAAAATCATTCTGAACCTAACGAAAAAATTCATTGTGTTTTTTATTATTAAATTAAGTTAACGTATCTAAAATATATTTAATTGGTTAGGCTAAATTAAATTGCGCTTGTTATAATAAGTAGGTAGGTTTCAAAGTTTCTCTTGGTACAAAATTATAAATTCTTACATTAACATAAATGAAAAAATTTATATTTAAACGTATAAGAGAAAATTTGAGAAAGGACTTAATTTTAGATGAGTTCTGCTAATTGACCAGTTTACCTAATCACATATATATATATATATATATATATATATATATATATATATATATATATAATATATATATATATATATATGTCGTGCCTAATAGGTAAAACTGGTCAATGCAAGAACTCTTTAAAATTAAGTCCTTTCTAAAATTTTCTCTTATACGTTTAAATATAAATTTTTCATTTATGTTAATGTAAAATTATAATTTTGTACCAAGAGAAACTTTGAAACCTACCTAACCTTATTACAAAACGCAATTTAATTTAGCTAACCCAACTAAATATATTTTAGATACGTTAACATTAATTTAATAATAAACAAACAATGAAATATATTTTTTCGTTATGTTCAGAATGATTTTGGCGAAATTATTGCATACACAAATTTTCACTTGTCTTATATGGCAAGGTGAGCGTTGCTATTTAAGCCAAAATCGCAAGTTTTACCTAATCGGCACGACATATATATATATATATATATATATATATATATATATATATATATATATATATATATATATATGTCGTGCCGATTAGGTAAAACTGGTCAATTAGCAAGAACTCATTTAAAATTAAGTCCTTTCTAAAATTTTCTCTTATACGTTTAAAGATATATTTTTTTCATTTATGTTAATGTAAAAATTTATAATTTTGTACCAAGAGAAACTTTGAAAACTTACCTAACCTTATTACAACAAGCGCAATTTAATTAAGCCTAACCAAACTAAATATATTTTAGATACG
Organism: Cherax destructor; assembly: GCA_009830355.1. Taxonomy (NCBI): domain Eukaryota; kingdom Metazoa; phylum Arthropoda; class Malacostraca; order Decapoda; family Parastacidae; genus Cherax; species Cherax destructor. The sequence goes on from WNWK01000283.1 coordinate 414,484, forward strand.
TTAACAATAATTTAATAATAAACAAACACAATGAAATATATTTTTTTCGTTAGGTTCAGAATGATTTTTGCGAAATTATTGCATACACAAATTTTCGCTTGTCTTATATGGCAAGAAGAGCGTTGCTATTTAAGCCAAAATCGAGAGTTTTACCTAATCGGCACGACATATATATTTCATTGCTGCAATAAAAGCTTGATATTTTATAACTACATTATTTGTCTAAGAACACAAAGTCATAGTCAGTGGTGTAAATTCGTTGTTGCACAAACTTTGGGACAAGCAGTTTGAACTTCATGAAACACTACTTCACCTGCACTAAACAACACCCACTAAAAGTAAGCTCACCCGGGTTACGTTGTGCAGGTCTAAGCTGCATTAAACTACGTTAATTTATCAGGAGAGAGAGAGAGGGAGGGAACAGAGGAGAGAGGAGAGAGAGAGAGGAGAGGAGAGACGGAGGGTGGACACTTCATCAGCCCACTAGGATAGACGGGACAAACTATGGATGTAGGAGAGGAGAGACTGGTGCTACTGTGCACCACACCACCTGGTACAGAACAAGCGATGCTGGGGATTGAGGGTAGTGCATAGATAAGTTGTAGGTGCAGGATGAATGAGAGACCTACCTCCCAGTGAAGGTTGATGTCAGTCATACAGTGAAGGTTGATGTCAGTCATACAGTGAAGGTTGATGTCAGTCATACAGAAGGTTGATGTCAGTCAACAGTGAAGGTTGATTCGTCATACAGTGAAGTTGATGTCAGTACATACAGTGAAGGTTGATGTCAGTCATACATGAAGGTTGATGTCATCATAAGTGAAAGTTGATGTCAGTCTTCGTGAAGGTTGATGTGGTTACAGAAGGTTGATGTCAGTCATACAGTGAAGGTTGATGTCGGTCATAGTGAGTTGATGTGTCAACAGTGAAGGTTGATGTCGGTCAAGCAGTAGAAGTTGATGAGTTACGTAATTTCGGCATACAGTGAAGTTGATGTCAGTCATCAGTGAAAGGTTGATGTCGTCATAAGTGAAGGTTGATGTTCAGTCTAAGTGAAGGTTGATGTCAGTCATACAGTGAAGGTTGATGTCAGTCATACAGTGAAGTTGATGTCAGTCATAGTGAAGGTTGATGTCAGTCATACGTGAAGGTTGATGTCAGTCACACTGAAGTTGATGTCAGTCACGAGTGAAAGTTGATGTCAGCATACATGAAGTTGATGTCAGTCATACGTGAGTTGATGTCAGTCATACAGTGAAGGTTGATGTCAGTCATACGAGTGAAGGTTGATGTCGGATTCATACAGTGAAGGTGATGAGTATACAGACGAAGGCTGATGTCGTAGTGAGGAGGTGATGTCAGTCTACTGAGTTGATTCACATGGTAACAGTGAAGGTGATGTCAGTTAAGTGAAGGTTGATGTCAGTCATACAGTGAAGGTTGATAGGTCAGTCATACAGTGAAGGTTGATGTCATCCCAGTGAAGGTTGATGTCAGTCATACAGTGAAGGTTGATGTCAGTCATACAGTGAAGGTTGATGTCAGTCATACAGTGAAGGTTGATGTCAGTCATACAGTGAAGGTTGATGTCAGTCATACAGTGAAGGTTGATGTCAGTCATACAGTGAAGGTTGATGTCAGTCATACAGTGAAGGTTGATGTCAGTCATACAGTGAAGGTTGATGTCAGTCATACAGTGAAGGTTGATGTCAGTCATACAGTGAAGGTTGATGTCAGTCATACAGTGAAGGTTGATGTCAGTCATACAGTGAAGGTTGATGTCAGTCATACAGTGAAGGTTGATGTCAGTCATACAGTGAAGGTTGATGTCAGTCATACAGTGAAGGTTGATGTCAGTCATACAGGTGAGTTGATAGTAGTCATACAGTGAAGGTTGATGTCAGTCATACAGTGAGGTTGACTGGTCTGACTAGTGAGAGGTTGATGTCAGTCCTGTGAGCTTGATGTCAGTCAACAGTGAAGTTGATGTCAGTCATACGTGAAGGTTGATGTAGTCTACAGTGAGTTGATGTCAGTCATACATGAGTTGATGCAGTCATACAGTGAGGTTGATGTCAGTCATCAGTGAAGGTTGATGTCAGTCATACAGTGAAGGTTGATGTCAGTCATACAGTGAAGGTTGATGTCAGTCATACAGTGAAGGTTGATGTCAGTCATACAGTGAAGGTTGATGTCAGTCATACAGGTTGGTTCAAATATTCGGTGTCAAGGGATATCTAACTTAGGTTTACAGATGACAGACGGATAGGCGTGGTCTGAGACCTGGTGTGGGACCTGGTGTAGGACCTGGTCTGAGACCTGATCTGAGACCTTGTGTGAGACCTGGTGCGAGACCTAGTCTGAGACCTGGCCTGAGACCTGATCCGAGACCTGGCGTGAGACCTGGTGTGAGACCTGATCCGAGACCTGGTGTGAGACCTGGTGTGAGACCTGGTCTGAGACCTCCCCGGGATCGACGAGCGGTGAACTACACGCAGCTTAAGAAGATATTTTAGCCAACATCACTACACAAAGCGTCCACCGTGGCGAGGGTTCCAGCCTTTATGGACATTTGATGTGAACGAGAAATCGAATTTTCCCAAACTAAAAGAAATACCTTATTCCTTTCCCCTCCCCAGCTGCAACAAGAACTCAATTTTACGCTCATGAATACGCAGCGCGGCGGCGGGGATTCAAACCCACTCACTGAATGACGAGATCAAATGCATTCCCGGCCAGCAGCAGCAAATCTCAAACCCACACCCCCTTCCTTCCTCCAGCGACTTCCGCTCTGACAAGGATAAATGGAGCTTCATAACCTCTTGACGCCATATCAGTGTGATGTATGGTGCACCAGCAGTAACCCCTCATACACCACCTATCTCATTCTCAATCTCTCTCCCTCAATCTCCTCTACTCTATATATCCCACACACCAGTGACTGCGTTACGAGGGTTCTGCTAACCCCCCGCCATCGGCCTAGTCAACTTAGGCTGTTTACGAATAGGTCACGCTGCATACGAGGTTAGGTTAGGTAAGATTCGTCAGGAAACAGGTCAAGTGTTTCCTGACGAGGGTCTTAGCCATACGATGACAAGCCACTGGAGTTTTTGGCCATCAGGCCGAGCCTTCCGCTGGCTTACCTGTCCACCCCTTTCAAAATTAAGGTTATAATTATAACCACATTAATTAGCATTACATGCGGGTTATTTTATTTTATTAAGACGTTTCGCCCACAAGGGACTTTCATCACAGTAATAAAATCCCTGACAGACGAAACGCCTTCACAAATAAAATGCCTAACCAGTGTTGTGAGCCTTATTTACATATTGTGAGTCTTATTCACGTATTGTGAGCCTTATTTACGTATTGTCAGTATGTCTTATTCACGTTAGCTATTATGTATTAGTCTTACTATCTTATAAGTGTATATGAGGCACAAGTCTATTCACGAGAGCCTTTACAGTCATCACTCCTGGAGTACTTACCAGCAGGCCTACAGTCATCACGGCCTGCCTGAACACGTACTTCCAGCAGGCCCTCACAGTCATCACGGCCTGCCTGAGCACGTACTTCCAGCAGGCCCTCACAGTCATCACGGCCTGCCTGAGCACGTACTTCCAGCAGGCCCTCACAGTCATCACGGCCTGCCTGAGCAAGCACGTACTTGCACAGAGCTACAGTAAGTGTGAAGTTACCACGCACTACAGTCATCACGAGTGCCTGAACACTCGAGCTCAGTTCACACGGTTCAGTAACCAGAGGGCCCTCACGTTCTAGTCACGGTGCCTGAGCACGTGCTTCCAGCAGGCCCTACGAGTCATCACGGCTGCCTGAGCACGTACTTCCAGCAGGCCCTCACAGTCATCACGTGCCTAGCCTGAGCTATACCTGATACTTCCAGCAGGCCCTCACAGTCATCACGGCCTGCCTGAGCACGTACTTCCAGCAGGCCCTCACAGTCATCACGGCCTGCCTGAGCAAGCACGTACTTGCAGCAAGTACAAGTAGTAGGGAAGTTACCACCATAAAACTTCTACCCTCACTGAGGCTGATACACTGAGTCTTGTGTACACGTTTATTTGTAACCTTAATTAGATTTTGTTCTTATTCTGTTCTCGTGGGGAGTAATTTCGGTTGGTAGATTTAGTTGCTTTAGATGGGGAGTGACGAGGGTGTTCGACTCCAATGGAAATAAGTCACTCTGTATGACTTTTTGGGTTATCCTGGGTTCTCTACACATATGCTGCTATGTGTGATAATCTATGTAACCGTATTTGCGTATACCTGAATACTTGGAGGGATGGGGGGAACAGTTGTAAGTAGCAGTGGAGTGCGGGGAGGGGAAGGAGTGGGAGGTAGTTGTGGTAGTGGTTAGTGGGGTGCGTAAAGGGAAAGAGAGGTGGAGGGTAGTGTCGTTACAGTTGTGGTTAGTAGGGTGCGTGAATAGTAAAGTGGGTGGTGGTCCTGCAGCAGTGGTTAGTTGGGTGCGTGCAGAAGGGGTGGGTGGGGGTAGAGGAGTGGAGGTTGTAGTGGTTGCAGTAGAGGTGAGTGGGGGTGCGGGCAGGGAGGATTGGAGGGGTTACAAGGAGAAAGGGGGGGGGTGCTCGTCATTAATCAGAGACACAAGGAGAGGAAGGCAACAACAAGCCCTTGAGCGCCACCTGCTAATTACCACTAACACTGATCACTCCCACCCCCTACCACTCTTGTCCCCGATACTGAAGCAAATACGAATCTATGTGTCTGTATATACGTACTTTTAATATAACTCTGATGAATTCTTATTGCTAGATGCATCTTTGAAAATTAGTGAGGTAGAAAATTGTATTTTTGCAGGAAACTTACTTATCGACCCAGCTGACCTTACTAAATTAAATAATATATAACTTGTTCTTTTTAAATTTATCTTAGATCAGCCTTTAATTTAGCTGGTGTTGTTTAGCATCAGTGAAGTGTGTTGGTTTTATGGTGTTCTGAATGATTCTGGTGGAGTTATTGCAGCAATGAATTTACAGTAGATATATATTTCCAGATATATAATTCTATTTATTTTTCTCTCTGTGATAACGAAGATATTTTGTATATACATTTTATTTCTCTTTCCCCCCTTCCTCGTGTGTGGGTTAGACCATCCTGAGAGATGGTGATTGGAAAGTGATAGCAACGTCAGCTGTGCTGGTACGAAACCTTGAAACTGCCTTACAGGGCATCCATATAGTGCTGGACAACATCCTCATCTCCCTGCTAAGCTCTCCCAGCTCAGACTGACAGATTTCATCCACGAAACCCATCCTGTGAGGTGGAACATAACAGGAAAACATACACTGTTTATGTACCAAATTTGGTGTAATATAAGAAATCCTGTCCCATTATCACTGCACACGTTCACTGCTCACACCTGTCTCCTTTATTCAGCTCCCACCTCGCAACACACCTACGTTAGCGGCGTCTCAGTAGCTCATCGGTAATTAAGGTGACCCCCCTCCCCAAAGGTAACCCTCGACACCTCACTCGACTCTCCCGTGATAGTGGGTCACCAACAGCGAAATGGAGGCGCAATACTAAACCACTTATCACCGCCACTTATGTGATTGAAAGCCATCTACCGCCTTCACTTGCGCTGACAACTGCCACTTATCTCATGAATAACGTTTCACTTGGCACAAGAGAACATCAATAATTGATTTTATTAACTTTAACATCAACAATTACCACCGACATTCACGCCAATCACCTTCACGTGTACCAGATAATTTTCACCAAATATTTACATCAACACCAATCACCAATATATGCAGTAAATGTTGCATCTTATAGAGAAAAACATATTTGTGTATTGAGCAAGTCACCTAGATTAGTACTGTCGCAATTATAGATTTTACTATCAAAGCAACTAGTTTACTGAACACCAAATATCCATCCATACTGAAATGGAAGCTCTCACTAAGCCATGGTTTGACAGGTCATGACAGCGGTTCTGTAGTAGTATAGATCTTTCGGACACGGCAACGATCTCCTGAAGTTGTTACCCGTTCTCTATGTTGGACATCAAATAAATGTTATCTTCAACCTCTTAAGCATAACTTCCTTAAACAAAATAATGGTGACCTATCTTCTTGCAACTCGCAATGTTCCTTGTGTTACCATCCTGGAACTCTTGTTATGATGATGGTGTTTTGCTTCTCAAAGCTAGTGTGAGGGCAGGTCTCAATTCGATACCGTTATTCTGCGTACCAGCTCCTCATTATTTGTGAATAAATGGTCAATGATATTTTATAGTCTGGTCGATTCCACTATTTGTTGTCTTACGGCGAATTTTTCAAGGTTCGCGTTGTATGTGGCCTTTAATCTGAATTGCCTCCCGGGAATTTCTAGGCTATTACAGCATTGGCTACATTCTTCCATGTCTTGAACTGGAATCACAAACAGGCCGGATTTGAAAGATTTTGAAGACAGTATTCGACTTTCAGTACCTGGTCTTTGAACTGGTGGGAAGTTGTGTCTGGTGATTTATATACAAGTACAATGACTCAATTCCGATTTTCATTTTTTACTGCTAAATCTTTGACCACATCATTTGTGGTACTAACTCAGTGTAAATAAGAGACTTTAACATACAAGACAACAGCTCCTTGTTGCCTCTCTCTTGTTTTTGCGGGGAGGGAGGATGGGGGGAATCAAATCTAAGGAATCCATATTCCGTTGTCAATGTAGTCTTTTATGTGAGTCTCTGTGAAAGCTACAAACATTGCATTTGACTCGTTGAGGAGTCCACCTATAAACAGAAATTTCTTATTACTTGTATATTCACAAAAATGAATCATGTTATAGTATTTGTATGTTGGGGGATTATTTTTTGCATTAATATCTGTAGCTCTGATGAAGAAGCCACTGGCTTTGTTTCCACTCCAACGTGACTCAAGAAGTGGTAATATATTTTAATAATTTCCTGATAATTTTTTTGCTTTCCTGGTACTAAAACATCTCCGGGGGTGTGAATGGTTGTGGATGCCAGTTAGCTTGACGCTCATCTGGCTGCATCTCCTGGTTTCTTTCAAGTAGTGTGAGAAGCAGTTTGTGACGGTTTATGCCTTTAGTTAAGCGATCACGGCATTTTTTACGGTCAAAGCTGCATGTCCTATTCGGGTGTTTTTTTCCAGACATTCCATACCTGCAAACATCCCAAATACTGAATTTACACATATCTATTTCTAGCTGGCTGTGATTTATGGGTTCTGCATTGTCAGGTGAATCCACTGTTTCTGGATTTGTACTGGAACTGAGGACAGCCGAATCTCTTGAATTATGTGTGATGACTTGTGTGCTGTTCCTGTGTACTTCGTTGCTTATATAATTTATTTGGATTTGAGTTCAATCCTAGTGGGGAAGGATGCATGCCCAAGACTCCTTACATCTGCTGAACCTGTTACCCCAGCAGGAACAATTAGTCGAGTGTTGTGGTCGCTTCCTGGGAAAGGACGCAAGTACTACAATGGAAAGAAGCCACACTGCTGGAGTATCATGGGTTACTCTGGGTTATTAACCCTCCAGGGTTACTAATCCAAATCAAGTCTTCTGTAGCTCTCTTCTGCCACTACTACTCCCACGACTCTTGTTCTCAGCACCTTGAGTTGTCTGCATCTTTTATCAATACGTAATACTCGCACCGCAGTTAGCAGCTCAAATCAACGCCAACAACTCACATCACTCAGCAACAACTGCACGGTACATTCTACTAACTGCCTCCTGCCTAACTCAATGATCAGGTAATGGCTGAATGATCGACTGACAGAATACACAGACTGGACAAAATGATATATCATGATTAGTAACGGGCAACGAGGGTCGCAAATCGGTCAACTGGACACGGTAAACGAGTAACAACGGCACAGTGACCAAATGACCGGACCCGGTGATCGAATAAGGAATTAATCGGATGGTATTCCTGACATGGCTGGCGTGACTCGCCACCAATAGATCAATAGTCAATTAATTTTGAGCAATGATGTGTACACGCACCATTCATGTGTCAGAACCATAGTCATGTACACAAGCCCGGCCCCTGTGCCAGCAGGGCAGTCACTACATACCCATGTTATGGGAGGCAGTCACTCAATACCCCATCTTGTGGAGGTAGTCACCCCATACTCATCCTGAATATCTGAGAGACGTTTCCGAGGGTCAATGTCCCCGGGGATCGGTCGCAGGCAATGCCTGGAGGATCAGGGCCTGAACAACTAAGCTGTTACTGCTAGCCGCACGAAGTCTAACGTACTAACCACAGCCCGGCACTTATCATCCTGTGGGAGGTATTAACCCCATACCCATTCCGTGGAAGTCAGTAGTGCAAAAAAAAAAAAAAAAGGCATATAATAAGCCCAGAAACTTGGCCCCATGCCACTAAAATTTACACAATATAAAGTGATGGGCAAAAACCAAATTTTGGACTAAAATATATTGTAGAGAAATGGAAAACGTATTTAAAGTAAAATGTCTAAAAAATTAAATGTGTAAAAAAAAAAAAAGTAGAAAACTTGGAAATGAAAAAACGAGGGAAAAATAGTGGGTGATTTTACACTAAACAGCCGTGTGTGTGTGTGGAGCAGGAACGACCCGTTTATCTTGACCAGAGCAACGGTGATTGCAACTACGTGGATGCCAATATGACTGCTTCAACAGGGAAGCCGTGTTGATGCGTCAGCAGGAACACCAATGTGATTGCATCAACAGAAATTCTTGTTAATGCGTCAGCAGGGATGCCAACGTGACTGGATCAACAGAAAGCCGTGCTGATGCGTCTGCTGAGATACCAACCTGACTGCATCAACAGGAAAGCCATGTTGATTGCAGCCGCAGGAGAACGAAGACGATTGCTCCCAGTAGAAGATCTGTTTTAACTTTTCCTCGGCAGCAAGAACGCAGTCCCGAGGTGGCCCTTTCAACTTTGGTTCTTCGTTAAGACCTGGAGCAAAAGTCTCCGTCTGTCTCTCCTCTTCCACCTTCTGCACATCTTCCTTCTACTCCGTCTCCTCTTTCACTTCCCCCTCTCCACCTTCCTCATTGTGTTTCCTTCCTTCTTGTTCATGTCTCCGTCTAATGTCTCGTTCTCCACCGTCGTCGTGGTCGTTCTTCTCTATCTCATCATATTTGCGACTTCCAAGCTTCTCTTCCTCCCAATTAAGACTGGTTAAGCTCACGTTTAATCCCTCTATTTTTCGACTTCTGAGTGCCACCTCCTTCCTTTTATTAACCCCCCTTACCTCTTTCCAGCTTCACATTTATCTCACTAACCCTCCCCCACCCTCTTTCCACCTTCACGCCGAATCAACTACCCCCCAATACCTGTGGCATACCTTCAACCGGTTTTGAGGAGTCTACCCCTCAGCCCGGCCTGCGGCCAGACTTTCTTGTTAACTTAGTCAGCCAGGCTGTTGGACCAGCAGCCCAAACAACCCAACTGATCGGGCAATTACAAGTTATAGTGGTCCAGTTTCCTATTGAAAGCTTTACCTTTGTTCCGGTAATATTTTTGGTATCTGTTGGTAAGATGCTGAAAAGTCTTGAACTACGGGTGTTGACACAGGGTTCTCTTATTATGCCCAAGGCACCTCTCATTTTCACTGGTATTATTCCACACTTTCTCCCACTTCTTTCACTCCAGTAAGTTATGGCAATGTGAGGATTAGGAACCAGGCCCTCAAATATGCTGTCACTTACATATTATCAGTTATATATCTCTGACTCTCATTGCAATGCTCTGAGACATTCTCAGGGGAGCATAGATTTAGAGCGGGTCGCTCCTACCTTTCACACCTGTTAGACCAGTGATTATCAACCAGGGGTAAAGTTACCCCTTGGGGGTAAAAAATTACATGGCAAGGGGTAAATATTTGTGTGCAAAGCCTAAATAATTGATTATTTTCTGACCTTATTTTTCTGTCCTTTTATGACGGCGATAATTTTTTTGTATGGAAATAAGGTGATAAATGGAGAAATGCATCAAGCCGAGAATCCCTGTGATAGACCATTTTATCTTGGTCTTGGATTTAGATTTTACCGTTGAAGCTGCTGGTTTATTGTGCCCCCCATATATCATACCTATACACCCAAAAAGGTTAACAGATACAGAAAAGAGCCTAGGAACAAGACCCCAAAAGGGAACATTTGGATTTATATCTACAATTGCTGTATCTGTTGCAAGCAAATTTAGGATATTTGTTTGCTATGTCTGGTATTTTATTTTCATCAATAAGATACATTGACATATTATATAGGTTATTATATTTCTATATTCCTCAATAAAACCCATCTTTATTTAATATCCTCTGCTTATTTATTTATCATTTATTTTTCCATCAATTTTTTGTTCAGGTGGAAGGGGTTCCCCTGACACTCAATAAGAGGACAATTACGCATATAGGGTTCAAGAAAGTGATCATAAGGCTAACCCACATAATTTGCCAAACTGCCGGAAGTACTTGTAACCAAGCTTAAGCCTGGCTATTACAACATCAGTCAGTCTGTTCAAATTGCAAGTTGTTCAGTAGACACGCTGATCTACGTTCATTTTATTTTGGGTTATAGATCTACTCAGGCTTCTAAACGCATTCCTATAACATTCAGCTTCATTATTTGCTTCTCTCCAAATATTATTCTTAATGCTAGACACAGACACACCAGAGTAATATTCTACATTTACCTTCAGAGTACTATTTTTTGGCTGACTTATCAACTTTATCATGGAGAAGCAATTCACTGTGTGATGGAATCCATAAAATTGTCCAATAATACACTTTTCTATAATTTTTAAGTACCTATATCTGGCTTCTCCAGAGAGCATGTTAGAGTCATTATATGCAAGTAAAGTCACTTCACTAACGACTTAGATCAGTAACAGCTGATACATTGTACACGATTTCAGAAAAGCCTTCGATAAGTAGACTATGGTGCGATAACCAACAAAATAACTGGAATAACTGGAAAAGTGGAAGGATAGACATTTAACTTCCTAACAAATAAAGGCACACAAATGACAGCACCGTTACATACTTTGCCGACACCAGAATCTCTACAAGAGTGACGTCCGTCGAAGATATAGAATTTTTAAGAGGATATATATTAAATCGTCCAGTGGACCTCAGACAACATTATGGTGTTTAATGAAGACAAGTTTCAGGTGCTACGCTATGGAAGAATGGACGAAATAAACTGAAACAGAGAACTGGACAAAATCAAATCATTCAATAGAGCGAAAGTTTCATGCGCAAAACTGATGACGTCGGAAGATGTCACATTCAAAAATCACAACAATGTTGTCGTTGCTACCGCAAGGAAAATGATAGGCTGGATAACTAGAACTTTCAAGAAGAGATGGTGAGCTATACTCCTCGAGTCACTTGTTTTCTCCAGGCTATAATACTGCTGTATACTAATGGCCCCATTAAAAGTAGATGAGATTGCTGAGATGGAAAACGTACAAAGAACTTTCACTTCCACTATATACTCAAACAGCTATACTACTGGGAATGCTCTAAGTCCCTTAAACTGTGTTCCTTTTAACGCAGGCGAGAATGGTGCATCATAATTTATACATGAAAAACCCTGGAGGAAATGGTCCCAAACCTGCACACTGAAATCACTCTGTATAAAATGACACATGGCAAATGGTGCAACAGAGTACTTTCACTAAAAAGCAAAGTACACTAAGAGAGGACTCGGTCAGTATGAGAAGTCCCTGAATTTAGCAGCGTCTTCCTTCACGCACAAAGGGAATTACCGACAAACTCCTGGTTGTTTTCAATACGGAACTTGACAAATTCCTCAGATCAGTTCCTGACTAGTCTTACGTTTGATTGTGTGCAGCCAGCAGTAACAGCCCGATTTATCACTCCTTGATTCACTGTCAGGCCTGGTTTGGAACCATGCCGCAGGAGCGCTGACCCCTAAAACCATTCTTCAGGTACTGGATCATACCAACAGGTTGAGGACATGATAACACACAGGTAAGAAAGTACAGAAGTTAAGGTGAAGGCTCCTGTAGACGTTTGCTTTGCAGTGACTTCATGGGGCACGTGAAACTGAGGTCCGGTGGGCACTACAGACGAGCATCAAGTCATACAGGTTGTAACAGGATATGGGGTGCGCACACACACATAACTTGTATGTCACCTGCTTGTAGGTGATCCTGCTCCTCTCTGTGTGATTTGTGGAGTATAATGACTGTGGAGCAAATGATAACTGACTGCCCAAGGTTTTGACTTCCTCACCCAAGTCAAAGTTTTCATTATTACCGGAGGTACCTGCAGGGATCTAGAAGAAATTTGAGTTGTCTTTTAATATTAATAATTTAATTGACGTGGGTCATTTAATTGAGAAAATGGTATTTAATTCCTGTTATGTGCATAGTGGATTGAGTGTTTTGTGTATCACAGTATTGGCTTGCAAGTGTTAGTGTGTATGGGTGTACTAGTTTTTATATTTTCATAAGCGATGAAATATTTCAAGGTTAAAGCACTTTCTAAACTCTAAAACTTCTCTCTCTCCCCTAAATTCCTCCACCTATTCAATTACCTTCCCTCCCACAATCCTTTTCCTTTCCTGTTCTAAACCCAGCAACCCATATCCCTGCCCCCCCCCCATCTTTCACCCTCCCTAGTCTCCTACCAAACGCCCAGGTTCCTATCTTGCACCCTCCTTCCCCACCACACGCCCCAGGACCACAATCTTACACCCTCCTCCCCACCACACGCCCCCAGGACCACAATCTTGCATCCTCCTTCCCCACCACACGCCGCAGGTCCACAATTTTGCACCCTCCTCCCCACCACACGCCCCCAGGACCACAATCTTGCACCCTCCTTCCCCACCACACGCAGCAGGTCCACAATTTTGCACCCTCCTCCCCACCACACGCCCCAGGACCAATTTCACCTCCTCCCGACCACGCCTCAGGACCACAATCTTGCACCCTCCTCCACCACAGCCCCAGGACCACAACTTACCTCCTCCCCACACGCCCCAGGACCACAATCTTGCCCTCCTCCCCACACACGCCCCAGGACCACAATCTTGCACCTCCTCCCCACCACACGCCCCAGGACCACAATCTTGCACCTCCTCCTCCCCACCACCGCCCCAGGACCACAATCTTGCACCCTCCTCCCCCACCACACGCCCCAGGACCACAATCTTGCACCCTCCTCCCCCACCACACGCCCCAGGACCACAATCTTGCACCCTCCTCCCCCACCACACGCCCCAGGACCACAATCTTGCACCCTCCTCCCCACCACACGCCCCAGGACCACAATCTTGCACCCTCCTCCCCACCACGCCCCAGGACCACAATCTTGCACCCTCCTCCCCACCACACGCCCCAGGACCACAATCTTGCACCCTCCTCCCACCACACGCCCCAGGACCACAATCTTGCACCCTCCTCCCCACCAACGCCCCAGGACCACAATCTTGCACCCTCCTCCCCACCACACGCCCCAGGACCACAATCTTGCACCCTCCTCCCCCACACCCGACAATCTTGACCTCCTCCCCACACGCCCGACCACAATCTTGCACCCTCCTCCCCACCACACGCCCCAGGACCACAATCTTGCACCCTCCTCCCACCCCAGACCACCCACTCTCGCCCACAGCAGACCACAATCTTGCACCCTCCTCCCCACCACACGCCCCAGGACCACAATCTTGCACCCTCCTCCCCACCACACGCCCCAGGACCACAATCTTGCACCCTCCTCCCACCACCGCCCCAGGACCACAATCTTGCACCCTCCTCCCACCACACGCCCCAGGACCACAATCTTGCACCCTCCTCCCCACCACACGCCCCCAGGACCACAATCTTGCACCCTCCTCCCCACCACACGCCCCAAGACCACAATCTTGCACCCTCCTCCCCACCACACGCCCCCAGGTTCCCATAATAATAAGAGGATTAATTCTTCTTAATCAATAATCAATCGGGTTCTATCAGCGGCTCAGTGACGTCACAGCTCACGTAAGCTGCCTGGTTAAAGTGATTTTCACTCTGGTGTTACTGCTAGTGCTGCTAGTGCTTGTTAGTGCTTGTTAGTGCTGCTAGTGCTTGTTAGTGCTGCTAGTGCTTGTTAGTGCTTGTTAGTGCTGCTAGTGCTTGTTAGTGCTGCTAGTGCTTGTTAGTGCTGCTAGTGCTTGTTAGTGCTGCTAGTGCTTGTTAGTGCATGTTAGTGCTGCTAGTGCTGCTAGTGCTTGTTAGTGCTGTTAGTGCTGTTAGTGCTGCTAGTGCTTGTTAGTGCTGCTAGTGCTGTTAGTGCTGCTAGTGCTTGTTAGTGCTGCTAGTGCTTGTTAGTGCTGCTAGTGCTTGTTAGTGCTGTTAGTGCTGTTAGTGCTGTTAGTGCTGCTAGTGCTTGTTAGTGCTGCTAGTGTTGTTAGTGCTAGTGCATGTTAGTGCTGCTAGTGCTGCTAGTGCTTGTTAGTGCTGTTAGGTGCTATCTTAGTGTTGTTAGTGCTGCTAGTGCTTGTTAGTGCTGCTAGTGCTTGTTAGTGCTGCTAGTGCTTGTTAGTGCTTGTTAGTGCTGTTAGTGCTGTTAGTGCTTAGTGCTGCTAGTGCTGCTTAGTGCTTGTTAGTGCTGCTAGTGCTTGTTAGTGCTGTTAGTGCTGCTAGTGCTTGTTAGTGCTGCTAGTGCTTGTTAGTGCTGTTATGCTAGTGCTTGTTAGTGCTGCTAGTGCTTGTTAGTGCTGCTAGTGCTTGCTTGTGCTGCTAGTGCTGTTAGTGCTGTAGTGCTGTTAGTGCTGATGCTTAGTTAGCTGCTAGTGCTTGTTAGGCTGCTAGTGCTGTTGTCTGTTAGTGCTGCTAGTGCTTGTTAGTGCTGCTAGTGCTTGTTGTGCTGCTAGTGCTTGTGCTGTTAGTGCTGCTAGTGCTTGTTAGTGCTGCTGCTAGTGCTTGTTAGTGCTGTTGGTGCTGCTAGTGCTTGTTAGTGCTGCTAGTGCTTGTAGTGCTGTTGCTGCTAGTGCTTCTTAGTGCTGCTAGTGCTTGTTAGTGCTGCTTATGTGCTTGCTAGTGCTTGTTAGTGCTGTAGTGCTTGTTAGTGCTGCTAGTGCTGTTAGTGCTGCTAGTGCTTGTTAGCTGCTAGTGCTTGTTGTTGCTGCTGTGTTGTTAGTGCTGCTATGCTGTAGTGCTTTGTGCTGTTAGTGCTGCTAGTGCTGTAGTGCTGTTAGTGCTGCTATGCTGTAGTGCTTGTTAGTGCTGCTAGTGCTGTTAGTGTGCTAGTGCTTGTTAGTGCATGCTGTTGTGTGCTTGTGTAGTGCTTGTTAGTTGCTTGCTAGTGCTTGTTAGTGCTGCTGTGTTTGTAGTGCTCTAGTGTGTGTGCTAGTGCTGTATGCTGTGTTGTTAGTAAGTGTTTGCTGTGCTGTTGTGCTGCTAGTGCTTGTTAGTGCTGCTGCTGATGTTGTTGCTAGTGCTTATTAATGCTGCTACGCTTCTTGTAGTCTCAGTGCTAGTTCTGCTAGTGCTCTGACATGTTGAGCTATGCTTGTTATTGCTGCTATGAGCACTCTTGTTGCTGCTTCAGAGCACTACAAGGCTATGGAGCTTCGAGTCCAGACTGTTAGCTCGCTAGCATCAGCTGCTTGTTGATGCGGTGCGTTAAGAGCCAACTCCAGATGCTGACCTAGAGCCAACTATCACAAGAGACTAAGAACCTTACCAGAGCCAACTCACAAGAGACTAAGAACCTTCCAGAGCCAACTCCAAGAGACTAAGAACCTTACCAGAGCCAACTCACAAGAGACTAAGAACCTTACCAGAGCCAACTAAGAGATGACTAAGAGACTAAGAGACTAAGAACCTTACCAGAGCCAACTCACAGAGGACTAAGAACCTTACCAGAGCCAACTCCACAAGAGACTAAGAACCTTACAGAGCCAACTACAGAGACTAAGAACCTTACCAGAGCCAACTCACAAGAGACTAAGAACCTTACCAGAGCCAACTCACAAGAGACTAAGAACCTTACCAGAGCCAACTCACAAGAGACTAAGAACCTTACAGAGCCAACTCACAAGAGACTAAGAACCTTACCAGAGCCAACTCCACAAGAGACTAAGAACCTTACCAGAGCCAACTCACAAGAGACTAAGAACCTTACCAGAGCCAACTCACAAGAGACTAAGAACCTTACCAGAGCCAACTCCACAAGAGACTAAGAACCTTACCAGAGCCAACTCACAGAGACTAAGAACCTTACCAGAGCCAACTCACAAGAGACTAAGAACCTTACCAGAGCCAACTCCACAAGAGACTAAGAACCTTACCAGAGCCAACTCCACAAGAGACTAAGAACCTTACCAGAGCCAACTCCACAAGAGACTAAGAACCTTACCAGAGCCAACTCCACAAGAGACTAAGAACCGTTACCAGAGCCAACTCCACAAGAGACTAAGAACCTTACCAGAGCCAACTCCACAAGAGACTAAGAACCTACCAGAGCCAACTTCACAGAGACTAGAACCTTACCAGAGCCAACTCCACAAGAGACTAAGAACCTTACCAGAGCCAACTCACAAGAGACTAAGAACCTTACCAGAGCCAACTCACAAGAGACTAAGAACCTTACCAGAGCCAACTCACAAGAGACTAAGAACCTTACCAGAGCCAACTACACAAGAGACTAAGAACCTTACCAGAGCCAACTCCACAAGAGACTAAGAACCTTACCAGAGCCAACTCCACAAGAGACTAAGAACCTTACCAGAGCCAACTCCACAAGAGACTAAGAACCTTACCAGAGCCAACTCCACAAGAGACTAAGAACCTTACCAGAGCCAACTTCACAAGAGACTAAGAACCTTACCAGAGCCAACTTCACAAGAGACTAAGAACCTTACCAGAGCCAACTTCACAAGAGACTAAGAACCTTACCAGAGCCAACTCACAAGAGATACTAAGAACTCTACTAGAGCCAACCCACAAGAGACTAAGAACCTTACCAGAGCCAACTCCACAAGAGACTAAGAACCTTACCAGAGCCAACTCCACAAGAGACTAAGAACCTTACCAGAGCCAACTCCACAAGAGACTAAGAACCTTACCAGAGCCAACTCCACAAGAGACTAAGAACCTTACCAGAGCCAACTCACGAGCTAAGACAGACCAATACAGAGACAGAACTTACCAGAGCCAAGACTAAGACCTACGAGCCAACTAAAAGAGACTAAGAACCTTACCAGAGCCAACTCCACAAGAGACTAAGAACCTTACCAGAGCCAACTCCACAAGAGACTAAGAACCTTACCAGAGCCAACTTCACAAGAGACTAAGAACCTTACCAGAGCCAACTCCACAAGAGACTAAGAACCTTACCAGAGCCAACTCCACAAGAGACTAAGAACCTTACCAGAGCCAACTCCACAAGTAACTAAGTTCTTCAGGGCATCACATATGTAATCACATTTTCACACCATCAAAGTTCTTTCATTACGTGTCTTTAATGACTTAAGTTTACTTATAATATGATCTTTAGCATTTAATTATCCTTGTAGTAAAGATTCCCCATCTTTCAAGTATTTTTTTCTATATTTTTATTTAAGTTAATTTAGGTTAGGTTGGACTAGGTTAGGTTAGGTTAAGATAGGTTGGACTAGGTTAGGTTAAGTTAGGTTGGACTAGGTTAGGTCAGGTTAAGTTTAGTTGGACTAAGGTTAGGTTAAGTTAAGGTTGGACTAGCTTAGGTTAGGGTGGACTAGGTTAGGCTAGGCTAGGTTAAGTTACATAGGACTAAATTAGGTTAGGTTAAGTTGGACTAGGTTAGATTACACAAACCTATAAAAATACATTTAACTATACATCTCTCAGAGGTGGCCAGCAAAAAGAAAGGAAACGTTTAAAAGTGAACGTTTATCACTAGTGGATCAAGAATGAGCTGCCACTGTACCTTAATTACCAGCCACAGATAGTAAGACATCTTCACTAGAAATGCCAAGAGCACGAACTTCATTTTGCATTCATCAGATATTTAATTACAAAACTGATTAAAAACCAAATCAAATCCGGAAAAAATCTTATGTGCCAATGTTTGCTGTTCGCTCACCAGGTGAGAAAATTACTGCTGTGGGGGACCTAAACAGAAGCAGACTGATGAGGGAAGACGGTAGACTGCTGATGTGGGACTAGTGCAACTACCCTGGCCGACACCTACAGCATATCCCTAATGTTAGCTGGGCGGTGCTGCTGATCACTGGGCCCATCACAAACTCAAAAAGTATAATTACTTGGCCCACCAGTACTGACACGCCTCTAAAGGATCAGAGACCCTTGGCTCCTAAGGATAGCATATCATGAGTTTCTTCAAAGAACTGAGTTGCAGGCTCCGAGGCAGATCCGAGGGCTGCCACCTTTATCGCCATGCAGGGAGGGAATACCCGCTGTATCTTGGTTCCCGAGCAGCGTCTAAGCTCGAGAAACTCCGTAACTTAAAGAGCTTCCGCATACTTTGAAATTCTGAATGCATGTAAATACCTCCACATACTCATTAATGTGTAAACATATGTACGGATGTATCATTCAAATAAAAATTTTCAATATTACACACAAACACAAGCGCAAATACATATACACGCTTTTGTTTTATATATATATATATATATATATATATATATATATATATATCATTTACCAAACTGAGGCAGGCCAGGATTCGACCCCACGAACATTGTCCCGCCTCAAGAAGCCAAACATTGCACATATCGCCCTACCATCTAAGCCATCGATCCTACAAACAACATGAGCCTAGCGCACTAGACTTGTTTCATGTTCGAGGACACTCGTGGCAGATGTATGCTCAAGGATTAATTTCAGCCTAATCCTGTTAATCCTTGAGCATACATCTGTCACAGTGTCCTCGACATGAAACAAGTCTAGTGCGCTAGGCTCATGTTGTTGTAAATCGATGGCTAGATGGTAGGCATGTACAATGTTTGGCCTCTTGAGGCGGGACAATGTTCTGGGTCGAATCTGCCTGCGAGTTTGGTAAATAATTCAAAACCACTTGTTTCGTTGTTTCATTAAATATATATATATATATATATATATATATATATATATATATATATATATATATATATATATATATATATATAGGCATACACGTACACAGTACAAGAATAGATCAGAGAGAAAATGGCAACACTGCTTTTCTTTATTGTATTGGAAAATATTTTACTTTTGCGTCTGAAGCAGTAGCCATAGGTTGGCAGCAGTTGTGTACAGCCTCCAGAGATGCTGTTACACGTCTCGAGCGACGCTGCTCACGGCAGACACGTCTCAGCAGACAACACACTGGTGACGGTGTTGCAATACTTTTAAGTGGATTTGTTGAAATATGGTATGTCTTGCAAGAAATCACAATAAGATGCCTGACTGCAAATATGAAAAATACCACAGTGAAAAGAGGAAACAAAACCTCAGTGCTTTCTTGTGATTACACACACGTCTTCTGGAGGAAGAGAGATAAGATAAGCACATTATAAATGTTAAACACTGAGGTGATACCTCACTCAGAGAAGGTGACAACAGGTGTTGGTACCCCTAGCTTGGCACAGTGGTGGTAGCACCCATGGCTAGGCACTGTGATGTTGGCACCCCTGGCTAGGCGCGGTGGTGTTGGCACTCCTGGCTAGGCACGGTGGTGTTGGCACTCCTGGCTAGGCACGGTGTTGGCTCCCCTGGCTAGGCACGGTGTTGGCACTCCTGGCTAGGCACAGTGGTGTTGGCACCCCTGGCTAGGCACGGTGGTTTTAGCACCCCCGGCTAGCACGGTGGTGTTGGCACCCTGTAGGCACGGTGGTGTGCACCCACGGCTAGGCACGGTGGTGTTGGCACCCTGGCTAGGCACGGTGGTGTTGGCACCCCTGATAGGCACGGTGGTGTTGGCACCCCTGGCTAGGCACGATGATATTGGCACCCCTGGATAGGCACTGTGGTGTTGGCACCCCTGGCTAGGCACGATGGTGTTGGCACCCGGCTAGGCACGGTGGTGTAGCATCCAATCTAGGCACGGTGGTGTGGCACCCTGTCTAAGCACTGTGTGTTGGCACCCTGGTTAGGCACGGTGGTGTTGGCACCCCTGGATAGGCACGGTGGTGTTGGCACCCCTGGCTAGGCACGGTGGTGTTGGCACCCCTGGCTAGGCACGATGGTATTGGCACCCCTGGCTAGGCACTGTGGTGTTGGCACCTCTGGCTAGGCACGATAGTGTTGGCACCCCTGGCTAGGCACGGTGGTTAGCACCCCTGGCTAGGCACGGTGGTGTTGGCACCCCTGTCTAGGCACTGTGATGTTGGCACCCCTGGTTAGGCACGGTGGTGTTGGGACCCCTGGCTAGGCATGGTGGTGTTGGCACCCCTGGCTAAGCACGGTGGTGTTGGCTCCCCTGGCTAGGCACTGTGATGTTGGCACTCCTGGCTAGGCACGGTGGTGTTGGCACCCCTGGCTAGGCACGGTGGTGTTGGCACCCCAGGCTAGGCACGGTGGTGTTGGCACCCCTGGCTAGGAACGGTAGTGGTGGCATCCTAGTCTAGGCACGGTGGTGGTGGCACCCCTGTCTAGGCACGGTGGTGTTGGCAACCCTGGCAAGGCACGGTGATGTTGGCACCCCTGGCTAGGCACGTGTTGGCACCCCTGGATAGGCACGGTGGTATTGGCACTCCTAGCTAGGCACGTGTTGGCTCAACTCGCTAGGCACGGTGTTGGCACTCCTGGCTAGGCACGGTGTTGGCACCCCTGACTAGGCACAGTGGTGTTGGCACCCCTGGCTAAGCACTGTGTTGGCACCCCTGGCTAGGCACTGTGGTGTTGGCACCCCTGGCTAGGCACTGTGATGTTTGCACCCCTGGCTAGGCACGGTGGTGTTGGTAACCCTGGCTAGGCACGGTGGTGTTGGCACCCCTGGATAGGCACGGTGGTGTTGGCACCCCTGGCTAGGCACGATGGTATTCGCACCCCTGGCTAGGCACGGTGGTGTTGGCACCCCTGGCTAGGCACTGTGGTGTTGGCACCCCTGGGGCCACACCATCCATCCGAATTAGGTATAATAAACTCAAACCTAATTTTCCCTTATGCAATAATCTGTAGTATCAGTGTAGGCGAACACTACCCCAGCCTGTTCCCCCTCCCCAAGCCTGCCCCCTGCCTATCCTGCCCCCTCGACTCCCCTAGCCTGCCCCCTCTTCCCTTACCAGCCTCCCACTTCCCCACTCCCCATACACTACCATCACCACCACTACCATTACCCTGATAACTACCCACCACCACCATTACTCGAGCCTACCTGTGCTCCAACGACATAACCTTCGCCATTACCATCACCTATCACCGCCCACCACCCGAACCTGTTTGGGCCCCACATCACTACAACTACCATCATCACCACCACCACTACTACCACAACTACCACTATGGAAACATTCCTGGCCCGACCCACCACAACTACCATTATCACCACCATCAGAGCCTGCCTGGTCCCATACCATGGGCAGCCTGTGGTGGAACGAGCGTTCTTAAGCCCATAATGGTCTCCAGGATCCTGGCCCTCAGTGCCCGGTCTCAGACCACACCCCATCTTCCTCTTACAGCTTCCGTTTTCTGACGCAATTCCCAACATCAATTTATGAACGTTTCCTGCATGTATAAAAAATATTTTACTTACATTAGCCTTGGCAAGAATGGCCACAGATATATAAAAGATTATATTCAGCCACAAATAAGCAAACTAAAAAAAAAAGCTAATACGTCTGACAGCGCGATGTCTTGGTAAACTTAGATAATGTCACAATCATCATTCATATCGCGCTGTGATAATGACGACTTGCACACCAGGAATCCTAACTTGGAAAGAAAATACATAGTACAACATTAAGAATTACAGAATTAGTAAACAAGAAAGTGTAAATGGAAGTTTGTAAGGTTTTACCTGTCATCATATACACTGATAAGACAGGAAGCAAAGGACCAGTAATCCTGCCAGAGTGCGGAAGTTTCAGCTGATTTACACTCGTCTGACAAGAGCGGTGGTACCTCCCCGGATGTTGGCCTTCTACCCACCTACTACACACTTTCTGCAAAATTTAGAGCCCGTTCCATGCTTGTGTCAGGCCATCAGCAGGAGGGGAAGGAGAGATGAGAAGACAATGTAACGCTGAGATACACAGACCTGCTCGTCAACATTCCATGGCGGTGTCAGTATCACTTGTAAAATATAGTACATTGTTTCCAGCACTATCCTCGAATATTTTGTAAACACACGCACACACACACACACACACTCGGCACGACATATATATAGGTAAAAACTTGTTATTTTGGCTTAAATAGCAACGCTCTTCTTGCCGAATAAAGCAAGCGAAAATTCGTGTATGCAATAATTTCGTAAAATAATTCTGAACCTAACGAAAATATATATTTCATTGTGTTTGTTTATTATTTAATTATTGTAAACTTTATCTAAAATATATTTAGTTGATTAGGCTAAATAAATTGCGCTTGTTATAATAAGGTTAGGTAAGTTTTCTAAGGTTCTTTTGGTACAAATTATTAATTTTACATTAACATAAATGAAAATATATACATTAAACGTATAAGAATTGTTTTTAGAAAGGACTTAATTTTAAACGGGTTCTTGTTAACTGACCAATTTACCTATTCGGCACGACACACACAGTACAACACACACACACACACACACACACACATACATACATACATTATATATATATATATATATATATATATATATATATATATATATATATATATATATATATATATATATATATATATATATATATATATATATATATAAATGAAATACTAACAAAAGTCTTTCTCAATCATTTTTCAGGCTTAGTCTTGGCTAACCATCACTATAGCGCTGCCTTAGACTTCTCCGACATCTGATTGCACACAAGTTTGCGACAAAGGCTTTTAAACCCCTGTATGAACCCCAAACACGGAAACACTCGTGGCCTGATTGGTCCTGATTGGCTAATTCCATCATGTCCCCGCATCATGCCAACTCACGAGAGGTATTTATGAATGCTATGACACGATATTCATACCGCATTATGCAGTGCTGTATGATCTATACAGGTTTTGCACATGTTTCTTAAGATAATAATGTTGGTATCGTAACATGGGTGAAAATCAGCAATGGCCTTCCTATGGCTTAACATGACAGTGTGGCACTCTCAGATACCGCCTGTTGCTTGGAAGGTGATTTCCGTCTCTAACTGCAGGTGCCGTTGGCACTGCGTTAGCAGCTAGCTTCCTGACTTTCCTGATACAGTTATGATTAGTGGACTGTGGTGGTGAAGGGTGTGGTGGTGAAGGGTGTGGTGGTGAAGGGTGTGGTGGTGAAGGGTGTGGTGGTGAAGGGTGTGGTGGTGAAGGGTGTGGTGGTGAAGGGTGTGGTGGTGAAGGGTTGGTGGTGAAGGGTGTGGTGGTGATGAGGGTGTGGTGGTGGTGGTAGTGAAGGGTGTGGTGATTGTGGTGGTAGTGAAGGGTGTGGTGATGGTGGTGGTGAAGGGTGTGGGTGGTGGTGGTGGTGAAGTGTGTGGGTTGTGGTGTTGGTGAAGGGTGTGGGTGGTGGTGAAGGGTGTGGGTGGTGGTAGTGAAGGGTGGTGATGGTGGTGAAGGGTGGTGGTGGTGGTGGTGAAGGGTGTGGGTGGTGATGGTGGTGAAGGGTGTGGGTGGTGGTGGTGGTGGTGAAGGGTGTGGGTGGTGGTGAAGGGTGTGGGTGGTGGTGGTGGTGAAGGGTGGTGGTGGTGAAGGGTGGTGGTGGTGGTGGTGGTGAAGGGTGGTGGTGGTGGTGAAGGGTGTGGGTGGTGATGGTGGTGAAGGGTGTGAGTGGTGGTGGTGGTGAAGGTAAAGAGTGAAACGCCTGTTGTTCAACATGTCTTGTGTTGAATAATAATATAAGCAGTGGAACACTCAGATGTAACTCAGTCTGTCTTCCTTCCAGAGGATACTACTAGCCGCTCCAATGAGTCAGTGGTTCAAGATCATATTCACAGTTTGAAGAACAGGTATGATATGACCCATCAGGTCAAGAATTTAGTGTGACTATATGTATCTGATAGCCAGGGCTGAAAGTAGGTCCTCGACCCCAGTAATCACAACTAGGTGAGCACCCTGAGAGACGCTGATAACTCCTAAACCTAATGTTCATTCCCACCGTCACCTTCACTCTTAGTCGCTTCCATCCTCTCCGTCACCTTCACTTCTAGTCGTTCTCCTTCACCACTCACTTCTCATCGTCCTCCCACCGTCACCTTCACTCTTAGTCGCTTCCATCCTCCCACCGTCACCTTCACTCTTACAGTCGCTTCCATCCCTCCCACCGTCACCCTCACTCTTCAGTCGCTTCCATCCTCCACCGTCACCTTCACTCTTAGTCGCTTCCATCCCTCCACCGTCAGCTTCACTCTTACGTCGCTTCCATCCCTCCACCGTCACCTTCACTCTTAGTCGCTTCCATCCTCCACCGTCACCTTCACTCTTACAGTCGCTTCCATCCTCCCACCGTCACCTTCACTCTTAAGTCGCTTCCATCCCTCCCACCGTCACCTTCACTCTTACAGTCGCTTCCATCCTCCCACCGTCACCTTCACTCTTAGTCGCTTCCATCCCTCCCACCGTCACCTTCACTCTTACAGTCGCTTCCATCCCTCCCACCGTCACCTTCACTCTTAGTCGCTTCCATCCCTCCCACCGTCACCTTCACTCTTAGTCGCTTCCATCCCTCCCACCGTCACCTTCACTCTTACAGTCGCTTCCATCCCTCCCACCGTCACCTTCACTCTTACAGTCGCTTCCATCCCTCCACCGTCACCTTCACTCTTACAGTCGCTTCCATCCCTCCACCGTCACCTTCACTCTTACAGTCGCTTCCATCCCTCCACGTCACCTTCACTCTACAGTCCTTCCATCCTCCCACCGTCACCTTCACTCTTACAGTCGCTTCCATCCCTCCACCGTCACTCTTCACCTTACAGTCGCTTCCATCCCTCCACCGTCACTCTTCACTCTACAGTCGCTTCCATCCCTCCACCGTCACTCCCTTCACTCTCTACAGTCGCTTCCATCCCTCCCACCGTCACTTCCTTCACCTACAGTCGCTTCCATCCCTCCACGTCACCTTCACTCTCAGTCCTTCCATCCCTCCACGCACCTTCACTAGTCGCTTCCATCCTCCACCGTCACTCCCTTCACCCTACAGTCGCTTCCATCCTCCCACCGTCACTCTCTCCTTCACCCCTACAGTCGCTTCCATCCCTCCCACCGTCACTCTTCACCCTACAGTCGCTTCCATCCCTCCACCGTCACCTTCACTCCTACAGTCGCTTCCTCCCTCCCACACGTCGCTTCTCCTCTCACTCCTCTACAGTCGCTTCCATCCCTCCACCGTCACTTCCTTCACCTCTACAGTCGCTTCCATCCTCCACCGTCACTTCTTCACCTACAGTCGCTTCCATCCCTCCCACCGTCACTCTTCACCTACAGTCGCTTCCATCCCTCCCACCGTCACTTCCTTCACTCTACAGTCGCTTCCATCCCTCCCACCGTCACTTCTCACTCCTACAGTCGCTTCCGTCCCTCCACCGTCACTCTCACCCTACAGTCGCTTCCATCCCTCCCACCGTCACTTCCTTCACACCTACAGTCGCTTCCGTCCCTCCCACCGTCACTTCCTTTACAGTCCTTCCTCACCACGTCGCTTCCGTCCCTCCCACCGTCACTTCCTTCACCCCTACAGTCGCTTCCATCCCTCCCACCGTCCTTTCCACTTCCTCCACCGTCCTCTTCCCTCCCACCGTCCCTCCCACATTCCTCCTCCACCGTCTCCTTCCCCCTCCCACCGTCCCTCCCAGCGTTCCCTCCATTACTCCCACTGTTATGAATAACGTCTGAGAAAAGATGCTTCACCAAATGTAGTAATATCTGTGAGTGAAGTTACGAATAATGTTAATCTGAAATTTTGTTAAAAATAATAATAATAATAATAATTAACCACAACAGGGCAAATAAAAACCCAGTCAAAATTTCTGATCTATAAGCACCCAGTGCAAGAACATAAGCCCCTCTAGGCATACACTACTACAATCA
Organism: Cherax destructor; assembly: GCA_009830355.1. Lineage (NCBI taxonomy): Eukaryota > Metazoa > Arthropoda > Malacostraca > Decapoda > Parastacidae > Cherax > Cherax destructor. Next base: position 440,642 of record WNWK01000283.1, read on the forward strand.
CAGCAGAGTTAAACAGCCTGCATCCTGAGTGTTATTCCTTCTCTTTGCCTGATGTTTACCAGCCCCTCAACACCTCTCCAGTGCTCAACTTCACACCGATAACTTCATCCAATAACAAATATCTTATCCTACACAGAAATTTGTAAATACCAAGAATATTTTTAGCATCTTTAATATACATATAAACTAAACTTGTAAAAATGCAAAAATAATAAAATATATTTTTGTCCCAAAAGTTAATACCCACATTACAAAAATACTAAAAAATCTCTAACCTTACATTATAACTCTTAATTTGATTAAAAGCCATAATATGAACATCCGAAAGCGCTACTAGTATATGATCACCCTACCAAAACAACTCTGCCGCTTTCAAAAATATGTAAAGAATACCAACGTCACTTTCCCTGTCAAAACTTGAACTCTCCTCAATTAAATCCCCAAATTCTCACGAGAAAAAAAATTACTCTACTTTATCAACCTTCTCTGATCTCTATAGCATAACCTAGTCAAAAAATAATGATTTTATAATCCCTGCCTATGAATATTACTATAATCATAAAATGTAAACAAATTATATGTCAGATGCTCCCAATTGTGATAACAATGATATAAATATTCTTATACTCTAAGACATAAGCTATTTTACACACAGTTTCTCCATCACTCCACCACCTCCTCACCGTCTTCACTCCACCGTCGCCTCTCCTCCTGTCACCTTCCTCACTCCCACTGTCACCTTCCTCACTCCCACCGTCGCCTTCCTACTCACCGTCCCTTCCTCACTCACCGTACCTCCTCACTCCCCCGTCGCCTTACCACTCCTGTCACCTTCCTCCTCACCGCCCTCCACTCCCACTGTCACCTTCCTCACTCCCACCGTCGCCTTCCTCACCGCTCCCAACCTCACCTGCCTCGCCACCCCCAACTCACTCCCACTCGTTCGTCGCACCCCATTCCCCAAACATTGAAGGCAAAACAGTATGATAATAATTACAATGGCAGGTCACGCGTACTACTGTATTGCGTGCTGTATTTTCTGTCTGGAAGCTTTCATCCTCCCACCTTCAGTCACCAATTTACTTAATATCCCCAAAAAGTAGCCTAGGCCAAATCATAATATAAAAATGAACAATAATACACAAATCCTTGAGCATAAATCGCCAGTACACCCAGACATTGTAGCCTCACATCTTGCCAGGAATCCCAAAATTACAGGAAATAAACAGCCATGCAGAAAATATTCAGAGGTAACTTCTTGTGGCATTCCTGAGTAAAATAACGTGGTTACCTGCATGCAAGCCTTCTCCCCTCCATCCCCTCCCAATAATAAACCTCCCTCCCCCACAATATCCCTTCTCTCGCTCCACTACTCACGACACCCCTTCCTTTGTCCACTGCACTCCCACAACACTCGTCCATTCTCCCACACAACAAACCCTCCAATCCTAAACTCCACAATCTATCCTACTTTGTTTCCCCATCAAACATGCCAAACACCTCAAACTGCCCTCCCCCTACCCCCAACAAACATCAATCTGCCTTCCTGCACATACACATGACTGCCCCCGCCACATACATTTTATGACTGCCACAAACACCGCGCTGGATGTTACACTACAACCTCAAATGTTACATTTAAGTGAATAACATTTATCCATAAAATTAATTCATAGGGACCTGAATATTATAACACTAGCGGGTCCATGGTCGAGAGAAATTTAACAGAATCAAGTTTCATAAAAATAGTTTTGAAAATAATATGAATATTGCTTTTTGGATTATACAAATTGGATTCCTTTATAATTAATAAAATTTGGGAAGAATTTAACATACATTAGACAAGTTAAAAATCTTAAATCCTGGGTAGAATATAAGCTGTGTTTGACAGATCATTGACTACCTACCAACATCATCATCAAAAAGCCAGGGGTTGTAAGGCAACCGCGAGGTGTAGTCTCTTATATGCGTTCCAGCTGATCTTTTATCTTTACAGTTCCTTGATAATGTGAGAAATCACGAAAGCGCTTGGAATTTCACTATTTTTTTCACAGTGGTTGTTCTGCATATTGTGATATCACTTGTTTACTGTCATCTTATTGCATTACTCTTATATATAATTGAACCTTTTTATATTTGCGATGCTAATTTATTTTCAAATATGATGAATAAAAAGTCATAATTTTGTGGCTGGAACAGTCCACCCGCACGACTCCTTAATGTATTCTGACCTTCTCTACGTTTCTCTCCCTAATTGTGACTTGACAATGGCCAAGGACGGACCGAAACGTCGTCGTAAAGTTCCTCTCCTAAGTGCTGGTTCTTGGTGAATTCCTTTAATATAATAAAATACGAGCAAAAACGTAATTTCCGTTACCTCTTTACGTTAATCAGCTGCGTTATTTACTATACATTATTGTTTGGGCTTTAAAATCACTGATTTCCAGAAGAGGTTCGCTGATTCTGATTCATTCTTGCAGACTCTGAGGGTAATACTAATGGTGTTAATATGCTAATGGAGTTAAAATGCTAATGGTGTTAATATGCTAATGATGTTATGCTAATGATGTTAATATGCTAGTTACTAGGGTAAATCACCTTGTGTTTCAAGATACGACCCGTATTACACACTGGACTATCTAATGTGACCCACTTAGGCAGAAAGATTGGGAACCATATAGTGTTGTGAATAGTGTTGGAAACTGATAGAGTGACTATAATTGTGGCAGGAACTGAGGTAGTAGCTGGAATTGTGGTAGGAACTGAGATAGAGGCCATAATTGTGGTAAGAACTGAGGTAAGAACTGGAATAGTGGTAGAAACTGAGGTAGTAGCTAGAATTGTGGCAGGAACCCAGAAAGAGGCCATAATTATGGTAAGAACTGAGGTAGTAGATAGAATTGTGGTAGAAACTGAGAAAGAGGCTATAACTGCAGTAAAAACAAAGTGGTTAGAATTGTAATGGGAACTGAGGCAGAGGCTAGAACTGTTCCTACTACACTGTATCATACACAGGTGATGGCAGGACAAATGTTACACCCAGAACGTCCCTATGGCGCCTCTTAATAACCCACTTCAGTCAACAAATAAACTTCCCCCAATTTAATGCCAGAAGAAACTAACACTCCGCCTTGATGCTGGTCTACCTGTAGTCAATTTCTGCGGTTCAGCCTCTTGATTGATAGCCTGATCAATCATGCTATTCGTGCTAGCAGCATGTAGCTCAACGTAGGCACCACAGCCTGGTAGATCAGAAATTGACTCGATAAAATTATCTAATTCCCTAATAAAGACAGTTTGTGGTGTGTTGGTGAAGACTATTTCACATTCTTGGTCACCTAGCTGAATACATTTAAGTAGTGTCTGTCTTGTAATTAGCAAACGCATGATCGAGCCTCTAGTATTACCATGAATATCCTGTTCATCTCTCTCTCTCCCTTTCTCTCTCTCACACACGTTCCACTGGGTCCAGTTCAAGGGCTTCACGCGCTCCCTGGATTTTAATGTTCACCTGAATTAATGTGGCCAGGCAATGCTCTCCTCAGGATTTCCCGGCAGCAATTTCGCCAACATTGGAAGGTAATGTTAGTGTGCACGACAACATTCCAGTGGAGCGTGTATGGCCTTCCCATCTTTATGTTGTGAGTCCTCTTTTCTTTTTCCCAGATGATACTGTTTATTTTGAGTATGTAAACAATATTTTGCAATACTTGTCAGGCGAAGTTCATGACACGAAAGTTGCACTTAAAACTATTCTATCAGCACAAAACCCTGAAGATCAACAGCGAGAGAAAACACTAGACTGTAATCACGAAGCAAAATCCAAGACTTTTATTAAAACACGAAATATGCCACTGACCACAAAAAAAGAAGTATTTTAGCATAGAAAAGAATAACTTTGAAGACTCCATCTGTGTCACAGAGTAAAATCTTCCCCAACCAGTGACTTTTATTCCTCTTCGTTCCTTCTCCCTCCATCCTCCGGCCCTCCAACATTCCAGCCATCTGATGGGAGTAACCGCCGCCACAGAACCCATCACCATCATCTTTTCCATCATCTCCATCATTATCTCCATCATCATCATCTCCATCACCATCACCTCCATCAACCCACCACATTCCAGCCACCTATAGATTTTCATTCTCCCCTTCGCAGTTAATGGTACAAATTGGTCATTGCTAGCGGGAGTAAGTCGTTGCCTTGCCTCCAGCTTCATCAATGCCGCTGGATGGCGCTATTTTGTCTAGCAGCGACTCCATTACAGGCATGGGGAAGCACGCAAAATATTGCTGGAACCCTGTTGTCCTGTCGCACAATCTCTTGTAGTACGCCGACGGTCTACTAAACATACTGGAATGGTTATTATTCAGAGGAAGGAAGGACAAGAGGAGGAGGAGAGGTAAGATCAGAAGAGGAGAAAGAAGGGTAGAAGGAGAGATTGGGGAAGAAGAGAAAGAGGATACAATCAACAAGTGGGAGCTAACATCCCAGGTGGAGTATTACAGACAGGCACATACGTAGAGCGAAAAATTGATTGGACGTTTCACTGTATAAATGTTGTACAGGGTGTTGTACAACTATTGTACAATTTTACAGACTGTTGTAGTACTACTGTGTAACTACTGCACAGGGTAGTGAACAATTATTGCACAACTGTTGTACAGACTTTCGTACGAGTGTTGTAGAGGCGGAACGTCTTGGTAAAAGTTGTGCTATGCATATGCTTGTGTTTCAGCCGTCACTTGTAGAAACGTGCAAGTTATGGATAAATAACACCCGTCACTTGTAGAAACGTGCAAGTTATGGATAAATCACACCCGTCACTTGTAGAAACGTGCAAGTTATGGATAAATAACACCCGTCACTTGTAGAAACGTGCAAGTTATGGATAAATCACACCCGTCACTTGTAGAAACGTGCAAGTTATGTATAAATAACACCCGTCACTTGTAGAAACGTGCAAGTTATGGATAAATCACACCGTCACTTGTAGAAACGTGCAAGTTATGGATAAATCACACCGTCACTTGTAGAAACGTGAAGTTATGGAAAATCACACCGTCACTTGTAGAAACGTGCAAATTATGGATAAATCACCCGTCACTTTGTAGAAACGTGCAAGTTATGGATAAATAACACCCGTCACTTGTAGAAACGTACAAGTTATGGATAAATAACACCCGTCACTTGTAGAAACGCGCAAGTTATGGATAAATCACACCCGTCACTTGTAGAAACGCGCAAGTTATGGATAAATAACACCCGTCACTTGTAGAAACGTGCAAGTTATGGATAAATCACACCCGTCACTTGTAGAAACGTGCAAGTTATGGATAAATCACACCCGTCACTTGTAGAAACGCGCAAGTTATGGATAAATAACACCCGTCACTTGTAGAAACGTGCAAGTTATGGATAAATAACACCCGTCACTTGTAGAAACGCGCAAGTTATGGATAAATAACACCCGTCACTTGTAGAAACGTGCAAGTTATGGATAAATAACACCATACAGGATAAACTAAGAAATTTTTTTTAAGTTACGTAGAAAAGCATACATATATCGACGCTTTATTTCTCAACGCAATGAATGGAAGAATGAATTGGAGAATGAATGAATGGTCAATTAGATGGATTGCTGGCTGTCTAAGGTGTTGATTGGTTGATTGGCTGGCTTCCTAACTGGCTTTGGGGGTAGTGTTTTTCTCTTCAGTCCCTGGGTTTCTTTCTCTCCCACAACAGGAGGTCGGCTACTTGTACTCTTCCAGGCTGGCGCGTATGACACCCACAAAACACACGCACGCATACATTCACACACACACAAAAAGGATGATACGATGCTATGATTACATCTCTGTCTATGTCGGATATAAGAATGGGAAACAAAGTGCGGCGAGTATTGTACCTCAAGGAACAGAGCTTTTCACTGTTGCAGTCTCCGACCCTTCATTGTTTACCACTACTCTCATGGTTCTGTTTATAAAGAAGTTAAATATCCGTCTATCCAATTTTCCCGTTATTCCTTCTACATGTATTTTGTGTGCTATCATACCACTGAGTACTTGTCGAAGGCACTACGTCAGTCTAGGTTTACCTGGCACTACATCAGTCTAGGTTTACCTGGCACTACGTCAGTCTAGGTTTACTTGGCACTACGTCAGTCTAGGTTTACCTGGCACTACATCAGTCTAGGTTTACCTGGCACTACATCAGTCTAGGTTTACCTGGCACTACATCAGTCTAGGTTTACCTGGCACTACATCAGTCTAGGTTTACCTGGCACTACATCAGTCTAGGTTTACTTGGCACTACGTCAGTCTAGGTTTAACTGGCACTACATCAGTCTAGGTTTACCTGGCACTACATCAGTCTAGGTTTACCTGGCACTACATCAGTCTAGGTTTACCTGGCACTACGTCAGTCTAGGTTTACCTGGCACTACATCAGTCTAGGTTTACCTGGCACTACATCTGTCTAAGTTTACTTGGCACTACATTAGCCTAGGTTTACTTGGCACTACATTAGCCTAGGTTTACTTGGCACTACATCAGTCTAGGTTTACCTGGCACTACATCAGTCTAGGTTTACCTGGCACTACATCTGTCGAAGTTTACTTGGCACTACATTAGCCTAGGTTTACTTGGCACTACATTAGCCTAGGTTTACTTGGCACTACATCAGTCTAGGTTACCTGGCACTACATCAGTCTAGGTTTACCTGGCACTACATCAGTCTAGGTTTATCTGGCACTACATCAGTCTAGGTTTACCTGGCACTACATCAGTCTAGGTTTACCTGGCACTACATCAGTCTAGGTTTACCTGGCACTACATCAGTCTAGGTTTACCTGGCACTACATCAGTCTAGGTTTACCTGGCACTACGTCAGTCTAGGTTTACCTGGCACTACATCAGTCTAGGTTTACCTGGCACTACATCAGTCTAGGTTTACCTGGCACTACGTCAATCTAGGTTTACCTGGCACTACATCAGTCTAGGTTTACCTGGCACTACATCTAAGTTTACTTGGCACTACATTAGCCTAGGTTTACTTGGCACTACATTAGCCTAGGTTTACTTGGCACTACATCAGTCTAGGTTTACCTGGCACTACATCAGTCTAGGTTTATCTGGCACTACATCAGTCTAGGTTTACCTGGCACTACATCAGTCTAGGTTTACCTGGCACTACATCAGTCTAGGTTTACCTGGCACTACATCAGTCTAGGTTTACCTGGCACTACATCTGTCTAGGTTTACTTGGCACTACATTAGCCTAGGTTTACTTGGCACTACATTAGCCTAGGTTTACTTGGCACTACATCAGTCTAGGTTTACCTGGCACTACATCAGTCTAGGTTTAATTGGCACTACATCAGTCTAGGTTTACTTGGCACTACATCAACCTAGGTTTACTTAACTAATCTTTCAATACATCCAAGACCATGTCGTAATTAGGGGTGTGCCAGAGTATCTGTATCAGTATCAGTGGTATTTGCTAATTTTGGCCATATCGGTTCTGGCCTATGAGTATCGGTATCGGTACCTTTAAAAATATTCGTATGGTCCCATCCTTAATCGTAATGGTCTAGCAACTGTGAAATGAGTGAACGACCAGCTCTAAACCCATGCTACCCAGGAATGTGCAATTGCTGCTATACCACGTAATTGTTGATCTTGCTTCTTAGGACCCGTTCAAAGATTCTCATGTGTGACGTCTGCGCAATTGGTCTAGTGTTTCTGGCGATTGCTTTACTTGGTGAAGAGGGGGCAATGTGGGTGGTTGTTAATGACTGTGGGATGACGTAGGAGAATGCTGGAGGCAGGAGAGTGGAAGACTTTGTTTTAATTAACATCATTAGGTGTCTACCTACCTGGACAGAATTCCAGGGGTCAACGCCCCCGCGGCCCGGTCCGTGACCAGGCCTCCTGAATACTTGCAGCAGGTACAGCAGGGGTGTCAGGAACTTGCTCGTGTGCTTCTTCGTGGCACATTGAAGACGACTTACCATCTTGTGTCCCATAGCTCGGTTGGTAGCGCACTCACCTCACAGTGTTTGTGGTTCGATCCGCTACTGCTGGAAACATTGGGTGTATTTCCTTACACCTGCTGTCCCTGTTCACCTAGCAGAAAGTAGGTATCTGGGGGTCAGCCGACTGTTGCGGGTGGCATCCTGGGGGTACAAGATTAACCTAAGTTGCCCGAAATGTCTTCATAACCAGAGATTTTCTATACAGTATGTCAGTGACTGAGTCGACTGCTCCCAACAGTGAGCTATTTGTGGAAGAGGGTCGAGGGCGGGGGAGGGTGAATGGAGGGGGAAGGGGTGAGGGGAGGGGGAGGGAAGGCGAATGGCGGACGGAGATAGGAAGAATGATGTCGGATATATGAAGGATGAAGGAGATGTAATAAGAGATGGCAAGGAACTTAAGGAGGAAGAATAGTGAAAGGAGAAGTAGAATAGTGGTGACGAGGGAGAACATTTTGAGGGAGACCAACAAAAAAAAAAAAGACTGGAGGAAGGAAGCGTTCAAAAATTTCGACGGGAGGAAGGATGGGGGCGAGACTACCAGGAAGCACAGGAGGGAAAGGAACTTCCCTACAAAGAGAGGGATTCTCTTGACGGGAGGAAAGAAGCACACGAGGGAGCAAGGGAAAAAAATTCCCTTGTGGGAGAGGGGAATACTCTTGTGTGGCTTAAATCTTGATTACTTATTTGTAGCTACGAGAGCAGAGCTGTGCTGGTGGTGTCCAGTCTTCAGTATACAGTCTAGCTGTGCTGGTGGTGCCCAGTCTTCAGTATACAGTCTAGCTGTGCTGGTGGTGTCCAGTCTTCAGTATACAGTCTAGCTGTGCTGGTGGTGCCCAGTCTTCAGTATACAGTCTAGCTGTGCTGGTGGTGCCCAGTCTTCAGTATACAGTCTCATATGTTTGTAAAGTGTATGTTATAACACACACTACCTTCCCACGTATCCCATTCCCACAGTCACATAAACATAATACCATCTGAAGAGCATCAATGTGTAGAGAACAATTGTCCATTAATTGAGAAAAACTCCAAAAACACAACTGAATACATATAGTAATGATATATAATAATTAAGACACCTGTGCAACAGTTAGGTACCTTTATTCCGGAATAAAGATACCTAACTATTGCACATATGTTTTAGTTATTTAAAACACAATTTAAAACGAGACTGTATGTTTCGATCTCTGTCTGAAATGTTCAGCAGTGAAGAGAATCCTATACGAGGATCGAAATGTACAGTATCTCTTGTACACTGTGTTTATATCTACATGTTGAAATTTTTTCCTAAATTCATAATACCACATGAGCATTCATATTACGAATGCAATCCCGGTCAACCGAAGATAGATCTAGGAAGCTGTTGGGGAAGGTGAGATGCAAAAAAAAAAAAAAAAACCTGACCAGAATATAAATTGTGATTTAGAGGAAAGGACGCAAGGTGTACACACGGCATATACAATTTCCTAATGGCATACCAACACCGCGTGTTTACTTTTTACAATATCAGCGTATGCGTAGACTTTCTCATTTCAGGTTAGGCACATGTCATTAACCAGATACCTGAAGGATGCAAACCGTACCACGGGTGGGGTTCGAACCCGCGGTTTGTTAGCAATCGTGTCATTTCGATTTCGTGAGTCCTGAAGGATGCTTTGGGGAAATCAACGCCCCAGCGGCCCGGTCCCAGACCAAACCTTCTGGTGGATCAAGACCTAATGGACCAGGCTGTTCTGATGAGATTAACGATAAAACGATGTAACTTTAGGTGTTGGCCAGCTTACTGCTGAGAGCACCTATGATACAGGTGAAGATCAGGGTTTTATGGTGACAACGTTTCGCTCTATGTAGAGCTTTATCAAGTCACTCTGATTAGCATTATTATCTGTATTACTCAAACATTTCGCTTACACAGTAGGCTTCATCAGTCAAATACAGAGGTGACTGTATTGTATAACCAGTCGACGAGTCTCGGGTAATTTACTGTATCTTGAATAATTGTTTGTTGCTTCATCGTCACCCACTTTCTTCGTTTAAAAAAAACGTCAATTTTGAGTCAAAGTTAAATTTCTTTTGTTAGATTTAATGTTTTTATATTTTAAAAACGAAGGGAAATATTAATATATATAGAAAAACAAAAGAAAATGTGATGTTGACTTTGCCCCACTTTGACATTAACACACGTGACTCCAACATTAACACACGTGACTCCAACATTAACACAAGTGACTCCAACATTAACACAAGTGACTCCAACATTAACACTGTTAGTTTGTATTTTCATTACTGAAACGTGAGATGTTCATGATATATTTTTTCCCCCTTGGTGATCCTTCATCTGTTTTTTTACCTTTGAAAACCAATATTTTCATTCTAATTGTATAGAGAATAAGAACAGATTAAGGAGCCGGATTATTATTATTATTTCTGTAGTCACGAGAAAGCGCTAAACTCGCACAGCACTTGGGAAATGTATGGTGGTCAGGTTTAATGAAATTAAAGGGGGAATAGCTTCAATTAATTGAGACATGAACCTTGGAAAAAATATCAAGGCACCCCTCACCCCAAAGGGTTAACAGAACAGGGGGAGGGGAGAAGGGGGGCGCAGGAGGGGCAGCAGAGAAGAAAAGGAGCAAAGCGAAAGTAAAGATGCATCATAGAGGAAGAGGAAGAGAGGGAGGTCATGTGGATGATGGCATGAGAAGGTAGCAGAGAGAGAGAGAGAGAGAGAGAGAGAGAGAGAGAGAGAGGAGGAGGATGGTGTGTGTGTGTGTGTGTGTTTGGGGCCGCCAGCAACATATTGAGCAAACCAACAAACTAAAGTGATTTGAACCTCCCCATCAAAGGTTCGCAATCACGTGCAATTAGCCCGTCCTCCTGCAATCGACTCGGTAAACAAAGAGAAGAGGGGAGAGGAGGGGCAGGAAAAGTTGCTGGTGGGAAGAGGGCAGAGGAGGGGGGAGGAAAAGTTGCTGGAGAGAGAGAGAGAGAGAGGGAGAGAGAGAGAGAGAGAGAGAGAGAGATGAGACTGAGAGAGAGAGAGAGAGAGAAGAGAGGAGAGCGTGCTATAGGACTCCTGCTAGTAACAAGATGAAATTTATACTGGTGTACACCAAAAGAAATGAGAGAAATAATAATAGTGACAATACAACTCCTGTGTTCAGTGAACAATTAACCAAACTAAAGACTGACAGTACATATAAAAAATTTATGAGGCCCAAAACTCTGCCAACCCCACTCCACTTTATGAAGAAGCTTCTGATAGTACGTTAATGCATAAGGGAGTTTCGTGTTTATTAACAATTTCCCCACAAAAAAAGAAATGTGTGGTTGTAACAGTGTCACTATTACAAACACAAGGCAAATGATAGGCTGGATAATTAGAACCTTCAAAACAAGACATGCCAAACCAATGATGATACTCTTCAAGTAACTTGTTCTCTCTAGGCTGGAGTACTGCTGTACTCTAACAGCCCCGTTCAAGGCAGGCGAAATTGCAGACCTAGAGAATGTGCTGAGAACCTTTACAGCTCGCAAAGATCCAATTATGCACCTAAATTACTGGGAATGTTTAAAGCCCCTCGACCTGTACTCCTTGGAACGTAGGCGAGAGCGGTACATTATAATCTACACCTGATCATTAAGACACATGTGCACCATTCGAGTATCTTAATTGTTGAAACGTTTCTCCTACACAGTAGGCTTCTTCAGTCAAATACAGAGGTACCAGGTGTAGTAGTGAAATGAAGAAGACGTAATTAGTAGGCGAAACGTTTCATCAATAAAGATACCAAACTGTTGCACATGTATCTTAATCATTAACTTGTCGGTATTTTACACCATCTTCAACATAATCTACACCTAGAAAATTCTAAAGCGAGTGATCCCAAATCTTCTCACACAAATTGTTCCCCATGAAGTTAAGAGGCTTGGCAGACGGCAGAATACCTCCAGTGAAAAGTAGTGGTGCACTGACTACACTAAGGAAAGCCCATTAAATGTAAGGACGAAGACTTTTACCCTCCCCCTTCATACATAAGGGTCATTACCAACAGACCCCTGGCTGTTTTCAAGAAGGAAATGGACAAGTTTCTGAAGTCGGTACCTGATTAGCTGGACTGTGGTATTTATGTTGGACTTCGTGAGGCTAGCACCAACAGCCTGCTTGATCAGGTCATCCACCGGGAGGTCTGGTCTGGGACCGGGCCGTGGGGGCGTTGACCCTCTGAACGCACTCCAGGTAGATTCCAGCCCATTTTAAGGCAGCAAACTCGTCGCAATGGTGAATATAGAAAGATCACTACCTCTCTCAAGTACCAAATTAGCCAGGCTGTAATGGATATATGGGTCAGCTAACACCAACAGCCTGGTTGACCTGGTGAGCTACAGAAAAACCTGGAACTAGGATGGGAGGACGTAGGAACTCTCTCGAAACCGGCCAAAAGTATGTCACACAAATGAGAACCTTCACTGCTAGTATAAATTCAAACACCTCCAGTAAATGATAGGGAACGCCTCACGTTTCTAGAATTATGTTCACTAGAGCGTAGTCGAGAACGATACATTATAACCTGCACCGGGAAAATTCTGGAAGCTTTGGTCCCAAATCTGCACACCGAAATTACTCCCAACGAGAGCAAGAGGTTGCTCGGCAGACGGTGGCAAATACCATCAATAAAACAAGGGGTGCAATGAGTATACTAACTGTTAACTCAATAAGTGTAAAGGAACCAAGACTTATCATTACCCTCCTCCCTTCATACATAAAGGAAATTACCCACAGGCCTTTGGCTGTCTTCAAGATGAAACTTGATAAGTTCTTCTCATCATGGCTGGCGCCGGGTTCCTTCCACTCCATCTGACCTTGGTTCAATATGGTGACCAAAACAGAAAACGATGCTTTACACAATGACAGGCATGCTTGTTTGTCTGTCTGTCTGTCTGTCTCTGTCTCTCTCTCTCCCTCATATGAATATATAAGGAGGCAGGTAACTCTTACACAGTTCTATTTACATTCAGCATACGAGTACACTTCCATTTTCACGCGTTTCTTTACAGTTATTATTACTGCAATATTTACTTTCCAAGAAGGCCTTGTCCGAGAGCGGGCAGTGGGGGCGATGATCGCCAGAACTTACAGCACAATACCAACACTGGCTGACCCATCCCTCCCTCTACCACGTCAATAATGCTCCATCATTCCAACAACCCCGCACCATCACTCCAACACTCCTTCATCTCTCCATCTTCAACATCAATATGTCTTCATCACTCCACCTCCAACAACATTGCCCCTCCATCACTACACCCAAAACACAAACACTTGCCCAGCGCTCGAGCTGGTATCAACACCGACATGGCAGGGCTTGCAATAATCGACAATTTGCAGCATCATAGAGTATAAGGATTTGTGCAACCCACGGCGCCTAGGGTAATGGAGGCAGGGGCTTCAGACTGAGCTGGCTGGCCCTCGTGGATTAACGTGGCGGCTACCACCTGAATTTGGAAGCAGCAGCAGCAGCAGGGTTAATATTTCATCCCCTTGCTGGCCAGAACGCTGCTCACAACCCAGGCAGGCTGTGGGCCCCCAGCTGGAGGCATGTGTGGGCCCCAAGATGGAGGTACGGCTTGTAGTTCCCCAGGTGGAGGAACAGACTATGAGACCCCAGGTAGCGGCTGAGGCTTTGGGTCCCTAGACGGGGAGAAATAAGGAATGTGGACAGACATGTGGGTAGATAGTGACTTTGAACTGTCAGGTAGGTGAGAGAGAGGAGTGCCAACAGTGTGGAGAAGGAACAGAGAAGTGCCAACAGGGTGAAGGAACAGAGGAGTGCCAACAGGGTGGAGAAGGAACAAAGGAGTGCCAACAGGGTGGAGAAAGAACAGAGGAGTACCAACAGGGTGAAAGAACAGAGGAGTGCCAACCTGAATTTGGAAGCAGCAGCAGCAGGGTTAATATTTCATCCCCTTGCTGGCCAGAACGCTGCTCACAACCCAGGCAGGCTGTGGGCCCCCAGCTGGAGGCATGTGTGGGCCCCAAGATGGAGGTACGGCTTGTAGTTCCCCAGGTGGAGGAACAGACTATGAGACCCCAGGTAGCGGCTGAGGCTTTGGGTCCCTAGACGGGGAGAAATAAGGAATGTGGACAGACATGTGGGTAGATAGTGACTTTGAACTGTCAGGTAGGTGAGAGAGAGGAGTGCCAACAGTGTGGAGAAGGAACAGAGAAGTGCCAACAGGGTGAAGGAACAGAGGAGTGCCAACAGGGTGGAGAAGGAACAAAGGAGTGCCAACAGGGTGGAGAAAGAACAGAGGAGTACCAACAGGGTGAAAGAACAGAGGAGTGCCAACAGTGTAGAGAAGGAACAGAGGAGTGCCAACAGGGTGGAGAAGGAACAGAGGAGTGCCAACAGGGTGGAGAAGGAACAGAGGAGTGCCAACAGGGTGGAGAAGGAACAGAGGAAATGCCAACAGGGTGAAGGAACAGAGAACAGAGGAGTGCCAACAGTTTACCTGGAGAGAGATCCGGGGGTCAACGCCCCCGCGGCCCGGTCTGTGACCAGGCCTCATGGTGGATCAGAGTCTGATCAACCAGGCTGTTACTGTTGGCCGCACGCAGTCCGACGTACGAACCACAGCCCGGCTGGTCAGGTACTGACTTTAGGTGCCTGTCCAGTGCCTGCTTGAAGACAGTCAAGGGTTTATTGGTAATCCCTCTTATGTAGAGAAGGAACAGAGGAGTGCCAACAGGATGAAGGAACAGAGTGCCAACAGTGTAGAGAAGGAACAGAGGAGTGCCAACAGGATGAAGGAACAGAGGAGTGCCAACAGGGTGAAGGGACAGAGGAGTGCCAACAGGGTGAAGGGACAGAGGAGTGCCAACAGGGTGAAGGAACAGAGGAGTGCCAACAGGGTAAAGGAACAGAAGAGTGCCAACAGGGTGAAGGGACAGAGGAGTGCCAACAGGGTAAAGGAACAGAGGAGTGCCAACAGGGTAAAGGAACAGAGGAGTGCCAACAGGGGGAAGGGACAGAGGAGTGCCAACAGTGCGGGGAAGGGATTTACAGAGCCCTGGACCAGAGAACGTTCAGTGCTCTCTACAACAATAATTTTCGCAAGTAAACATACAAATCACAAATCTAAACACACACCAATGTTTACAGCCAGCCTCACCCATCACACTCACAAATATATAGTCACTTAAGATTAAAAATTTGGGTATCCGTCTAAAAAAAAATTCACTCACACTAAAAGATTCTCTTAAAATATTAGAGAAGTTATACTTTTAAAACCCGTGTTGAATCCAAAAGGCGGAAGCCCAGTTAATGTGTGCACCAGGCAGCTGCAGTGTGGAGCAGGATCCACGGTGAGGTGCTGCAGTGTGGAGCAGGATCCACGGTGAGGTGCTGCAGTGTGGAGCAGGATCCACGGTGAGAAGGTGCTGCAGTGTGGAGCAGGATCCACGGTGAGGTGCTGCAGGTGGAGCAGGATCCACGGTGAGAAGGTGCTGCAGTGTGGAGCAAGATCCACGGTGAGGTGCTGCAGTGTGGAGCAGGATCCACGGTGAGAAGGTGCTGCAGTGTGGAGCAGGATCCACGGTGAGAAGGTGCTGCAGTGTGGAGCAGGATCCACGGTGAGAAGGTGCTGCAGTGTGGAGCAGGATCCACGGTGAGGTGCTGCAGTGTGGAGCAGGATCCACGGTGAGAAGGTGCTGCAGTGTGGAGCAGGATCCACGGTGAGGTGCTGCAGTGTGGAGCAGGATCCACGGTGAGAAGGTGCTGCAGTGTGGAGCAGGATCCACGGTGAGAAGGTGCTGCAGTGTGGAGCAGGATCCGCGGTGAGGTGCTGCAGTGTGGAGCAGGATCCACGGTGAGGTGCTGCAGTGTGGAGCAGGATCCACGGTGAGAAGGTGCTGCAGTGTGGAGCAGGATCCACGGTGAGGTGCTGCAGTGTGGAGCAGGATCCACGGTGAGAAGGTGCTGCAGTGTGGAGCAGGATCCACGGTGAGAAGGTGCTGCAGTGTGGAGCAGGATCCGCGGTGAGGTGCTGCAGTGTGGAGCAGGATCCACGGTGAGGTGCTGCAGTGTGGAGCAGGATCCACGGTGAGAAGGTGCTGCAGTGTGGAGCAGGATCCACGGTGAGGTGCTGCAGTGTGGAGCAGGATCCACGGTGAGAAGGTGCTGCAGTGTGGAGCAGGATCCACGGTGAGAAGGTGCTGCAGTGTGGAGCAGGATCCGCGGTGAGGTGCTGCAGTGTGGAGCAGGATCCACGGTGAGGTGCTGCAGTGTGGAGCAGGATCCACGGTGAGAAGGTGCTGCAGTGTGGAGCAGGATCCACGGTGAGGTGCTGCAGTGTGGAGCAGGATCCACGGTGAGAAGGTGCTGCAGTGTGGAGCAGGATCCACGGTGAGGAGGTGCTGCAGTGTGGAGCAGGATCCACGGTGAGGTGCTGCAGTGTGGAGCAGGATCCGCGGTGAGCTGCTGCAGTGTGGAGCAGGATCCACGGTGAGCTGCTACAGAGGACATCAGAGCTTAATGAACCCAGAACGGAGTTACTGCTTCAACATAAGTATAACAACACAATCACCACCACCAACAACAATGATATTTTAAACTCTGCTTTATATTTACATCCAACATCATGTGAGCAGGTGACTATCAATCGGTAGAGAATTATTACACACAATGGTAAAGTAAAAATAGGAAAGTCAAACCCCCTCCACCCCCAAGTCTTGCCAAACAATGTACAACTAGCCGCTGCTCTTCAATGCTCACTGGACCTGCCACTTCTGAGTAATGTAACTATGAACGTAGCCCAGTATTAACATAGGAAAGAGTCTGTTATAAAGAACGCTCGATACATAATTTTTGCCTCTACATCTGGCCGTTCATTAACAGGGATCCTGAGATGCCCCGAGCACATATAAAAGTCCATTTCCTTGTCTTTATGCTTAGATATGGAAAGAAGCAGAATCTCCAAACGAGCACAGACTATAAAATGGAGAAAGAGCATCTCACAGAACAAAAGTATGTTCCATTCAGAGAACACAGTAGGCAAATGCAATACAGAGAAGTCATGTCATGATGGCACCGTTCATATCACTTGTGCTTTCAAGTCTCGAACATTGTTTTGAGTTCACAGTGCCTTTCAGAGCAGGGCAAACAGCAGAGCTCGAAAATATACTCAGGATGTTTAATGCCAACATCTAGTCAGTAAAACACCTTAACTACCAGGAACCCCTCAAAGCTCTTAAAATGATCTCTCTCTAGATGGGAGAAAAGAGAGATGCATGACAAATATTTGAGTCAAGTCAAAAATTTACACCCTACCATAAAAACTTTCTGAATTGAGGTAAAAGATGTATAATAATCTCATAAAATAATAATATTCATAAAACCCATAGGCTTTTGTTTTTGTTTGATTTTGTTTCCCCGTGTTCCATTGTTTTGGTTTTATCATTATATGTGAAATTTGAAACAGTCTGCAACCACATACCTAATTTGTTACAGCAATTTACAGCGCTTTATCAGTGAAAAGCAGGAGCACCAAAAGCAAAATTAAAGAACACTGAGTCAATATTCACGTTCCAAGACTCTTCAAACTGTTACCAGAAGATTTCAGATATATTACCAGAACAACTGTATTGCTACCTCCAAGAAGTATTAGATCAGCCAGGCTGTGACATATATGAGGACCTTGATGATACTAGCAAGAACATTCTGGTTAGCCAGGCAATCAACCGGGGAAGAGTGGTCTCAAGCCGGGCTGCGAGGATCACTCGAAACCGGTCACAGGTATGTTACAGATATGGTATTAAAATGCAATGATCACTCCTAAGTATTCTGTGCCACAGGATGCGCCATTTCTGCGCAGGCGCAGAAAAACGTGCTCTACGAATCAGTAAATGAGCAGTGAACATTGAGGACTCTTAATAGCTGAGTAAAATACAAGTCCCCAACAAGGATCGCCCTTCTTGTTATTCCAATCACTAGCAAAGACTTAAACCTTGAGGAATGAATCGAATTACGCCTGAGAAAGTGAGCCGAGGTCCCCATTCACTGCCTAAGATGTATCACAAGAATCGACCAAAGAGAAGAGAAAGTCAAAGGTGGAAAATCCAACAGCAGTGCATGTCTCCGTGCACTGAAGAGAACAGGGGCTGTGAGCACCCTGTTGGTGACCCCCGGGCCCTGCCGCAAAGACGGTAGGATAAGCGGGATTACAAGGCGTGGGCCGTAATGGAAACAAGTTGCGCAAATCCAGCTCCTTTTTCAGCCACCTGGCTGAAAAAGGAAGAGAGAAGCGCCAACAGCAGCGCCAGAAGCACATAGAAACTCGGACAAGTCACGTTCTACAACCCTTACACTATTAATTAGCCACTCCTAACAATATTTTTCCTTTCTCCCTCTCTTGTTTCTCTTCATCCGTCCGTCCACCAACCCTCCGCTCTCTGCCCTCCTTCCGTTCTGTAAGCGCCTCAAGAAATATAAGCGACTCCAGACTCACATTTTGCAAGGCAGGTCCGTGAGATCGACAGTAAGGCGAGCACTCGCTCGCATTCATTATCAAACAGCAAAATCGCCTTAACACGGCTGGATTTTCATTAATCCTCAGCAGAGATTTACATTGAGCGGGATTACCACTACCTGGAGTGAAACTCGTTACCGTACAGGGCTGGGATTAACAAAAGGACCTAATTATATCTAAAACGGACCTCAATTAACACTAATGAATTCGAATTAATCAATCTAGAGCTCGCTTATTTGAAGAGCTACTCTCAGGAGAAGTTTGTAAAAAGAAATGGAGTGCAAGAGGGAGGTTAATAAAATGGAGTGTAAGAGGGAGGTTAATAAAAACATAATAAGGACGAACTTACCTTGTCTCAGGCAGCAACAGAGGAGCTTTACCAACGACCAACTGCGCTTAATTAGATTACCTGGGAAGAGAAGAACAAAAAAAAATTAAAATGGTTTCCCTTACTGGAAAACAACTAACCAAAAAGACGCCTTTAAAAATGGCGTTCCTTCCTTAGCTCCTCTGCAAAGTTATAAAAATTTCTTCTCGCAAAAAAAGAAGGGTCTTCACTTTTACCTCGAAAACTGTAATGCAAATAATGATTTTCTCTCAAGTTTGCCCAAGAAAATATACATTATTATTATTATTATCAGTAGTAGTAGTAGTAGTAGTAGTAGTAGTAGTAATAGTAATAATAGTAGTAGTAGTAGTAGTAGTAGTAGTAGTAGTAATAGTAATATTAGTAGTAGTAGTAATACTACTAATAATAATAACAATAATAATAATAGTAATGATGCAGCATAATAATTAAATTCATGGGAAAGCGCTAAACCCGCAGAGGTTTTAAAATGCCTGGAGAATGAGTCATCAGGTTTGATCCAAGGAAGGTGAGAAAAGCTTCATTTCCCTGAATCAAGAGCTCTTCAGCTGCCTCAAGACGCTCCCCTCAAAGAGAGTATTATATTATTAATAATAATATTATTATTATTATTGATCTTTATATACTAAATTGCCCCTAGTGGGGGAAACTACACGAACCGTCCCGCCCCCACCACCCTAGTGTCACTCCTGTCAACCTAGTGGCACTCCCGCTGCCCTAGTGCCATCCTCCGCCGCCCTAGTGCCACCCCCGCTGCCCTAGAGCCACCCCCGCCGCCACAGTGCCACCCCGCCGCCCTAGTGCCACCCCCTGCCGCCCTAGTGCCACCCGCCGCCCTAGTGCCACCCCCGCCGCCCTAGTGCCACCCCCTGCCGCCCTAGTGCCACCCCCGCCGCCCTAGTGCCACCCCCGCCGCCCTAGTGCCACCCCATTACCAACGACTGCTGCCAGGTGCTCGGGGATAAGTGCTCACCAGAATTAATCTTGATATTAAGCATGAATATTAATCGTGGGAAAACAAACTGCAAAGTGGAACGTCAGATTAAAACAGCGTATTAAACGTCATTAATATTTGATATAGAGGAATAAAATACCTGGATATTTGTCTCATTTAACCAAAGTATTTTCCATTTGATATAGATTATTAGACTACCTGGATACCAGTGACCTGTTCTGAGGGCTCTTCTACCCTCAGAGCCCGGCCTGACGCCAAGCTACCTGTTGGCTACCAGGTCAACCAAGCTATTGGTGGCTGTAACCCGCAGCTCCACATAGCTACCACAACCCGGCTACCTAGCTACCTGTAGTTGGTTGTGGATGGGTCATCGCCCTCACGGCGCGGTCTCAGACGAGGCTTGATCAGGCACCTCCAGCGGACAGTGGTCCAGTTTTCTCCTTCAAACTTAATACGTACGTATATCTTTCTTCCGACAATATTTATCGCATCTAACTCAAGTACTTTAATTCTGTCTTTAATTTTTACATACTAGAATATATTTTTTTCCACTTTCTTGCTTGTAATTATTTTGCTTTTTAGAATTACACTGTGTTTGCTACATCGGGTGTTGCTTCTTTTCAATTCCGTTATTGGCTTTCCTCTCCTGGACACTGTGTGATGCAGTCAGTTTTTCATCTCTCATGCATTTCTTCTTGCCCTTCAGAAAGTGCGGTAAGTTCAGTGATTCTTCGTCTTTGTCTCAAGTGGGGGCGTCTTTCTCTTTCTAACTTGCATCTATTTTTTTTCAATGGTATGAGTGTGGTGTACGCTACAAGATATACACTTCTCGGTGCAAATACTCTAAGAGATACATATGTACATCACATGATGTGATTTCTAATCCTTGTGGAACAGTTTTTCACTGTGGTAGCTTCCGACCCAACTTTGTTCACCATTACTCTTTGTGTTCTCTTGTACAGAAAGTTAAAGATTTATCTGCCTACCATTAGCGCGCATTTTGTGCGTATTACACCATGATCACCATGTGTATACTACATCTGAATTCTATTTGTCCTCCTGTGAATCCAAGACCATGTGATAGTGGTCCAGTAGTTGTGAGAGGCAGGAGCTACCATCCAAGACCATGCCACAGTGGTCCAGTAGTTGTGAGAGGCAGGAGCTACCATCCAAGACCATGCCACAGTGGTCCAGTAGTTGTGAGAGGCAGGAGCTACCATCCAAGACCATGCCACAGTGGTCCAGTAGTTGTGAGAGGCAGGAGCTACCATCCAAGACCATGCCACAGTGGTCCAGTAGTTGTGAGAGGCAGGAGCTACCATCCAAGACCATGTCATAGTGGTCCAGTAGTTGTGAGAGGCAGGAGCTACCATCCAAGACCATGTCATAGTGGTTCAGTAGGTGTGAGAGGCAGGAGCTACCCTCCAAGACCATGCCACAGTGGTCCAGTAGTTGTGAGAGGCAGGAGCTACCATCCAAGACCATGCCACAGTGGTCCAGTAGTTGTGAGAGGCAGGAGCTACCATCCAAGACCATGCCACAGTGGTCCAGTAGTTGTGAGAGGCAGGAGCTACCATCCAAGACCATGCCACAGTGGTCCAGTAGTTGTGAGAGGCAGGAGCTACCATCCAAGACCATGCCACAGTGGTCCAGTAGTTGTGAAGGCAGGAGCTACCATCCAAGACCATGCCACAGTGGTCCAGTAGTTGAGAGCAGGAGCTACCATCCAAGACCATGTCATAGTGGTCAGTAGTTGTGAGAGGCAGGAGCTACCATCCAAGATCATGTCATAATGGTCCAGTAGTTGTGAGAGGCAGGAGCTACCATCCAAGACCATGTCAAGTGGTCCAGTAGTTGTGAGAGGCAGGAGCTACCATCCAAGACCATGTCATCAGTGGTTCAGTAGGTGTGAGAGGCAGAGCACCATCCAAGACCATGTCATAGTGGTTCAGTAGGTGTGAGAGGCAGGAGCTACCATCCAAGACCATGTTATAGTGATCAAGTAGTTGTGAGAGGCAGGAGCTACCATCCAAGACCATGTCATAGTGGTTCAGTAGGTGTGAGAGGCAGGAGCTACCATCCAAGACCATGTCATAGTGGTCCAGTAGTTGTGAGAGGCAGGAGCTACCATCCAAGACAATGTTATAGTGGTCAAGTAGTTGTGAGAGGCAGGAGCGACCATCCAAGACCATGTTATAGTGGTCAGTAGTTGTGAGAGGCAGGAGCTACCATCCAAGACCATGTTATAGTGGTCAAGTAGTTGTGAGAGGCAGGAGCTACCATCCAAGACCATGTTATAGTGGTCCAGTAGTTGTGAGAGGCAGGAGCTACCATCCAAGACCATGTTATAGTGGTCCAGTAGTTGTGAGAGGCAGGAGCTACCATCCAAGACCATGTTATAGTGATCAAGTAGTTGTGAGAGGCAGGAGCTACCATCCAAGACCATGTCATAGTGGTTCAGTAGGTGTGAGAGGCAGGAGCTACCATCCAAGACCATGTCATAGTGGTTCAGTAGTTGTGAGAGGCAGGAGCTACCAGCTCTGAACCCATGCTGCCCTGGGTTGTGCAGTTGTTGGGAATCCAAGTGGTTGGCGATCATGCTTCTGAGAACTCTCTCTCATTAACCAGTGACTACCTGTGCTCCCTCTCATTAACCACTACCTCTGCTCCTCTCATTAACCACTACCTCTGCTCCTCTCATTAACCACTACCTCTGCTCCTTCATTAACCACTACCTCTGCTCTCTCATTAACCACTACCTCTGCTCTCTCATTAACCACTACCTGTGCTCCCTCTCATTAACCACTACCTGTGCTCCTCTCATTAACCACTACCTGTGCTCCCTCTCATTAACCACTACCTCTGCTCCCTCTCATTAACCACTATTCCTCCCTCTCACTTTTACCATCTCTTCTATCCCCCTCTTCCACATCCCTCCTACGTTTCCCCTTTTCGTTTCGCCCTAGCATGCCCCTTGACCCTTCCCTCCGTCCCCCTCTTCCCTTTCTGGGAACCCCTCCCTCCCTTGGATCAAGAGCCTTATAAAACCTTTACTCACATCATCAAATATACACCAGCCTCAGTCCAAGGCCGCGGCCACCATCCAGAAATTTAATATTCATGGTCGTTTTTAGACCATATTGTGACGTACGTGGTCCCTGGTCCTACCAGGGACCACGCTGGATGATGTTGGTACGTGGTCCCTGGTCCTACCAGGGACCACACTGGATGATGTTGGTACGTGGTCCCTGGTCCTACCAGGGACCATACTGGATGATGTTGGTACGTGGTCCTGGTCCTACCAGGGACCACGCTGGATGATGTTGGTACGTGGTCCCTGGTCCTCCAGGCACCACACTGGATGATGTTGGTACGTGGTCCCTGGTCCTACCAGGGACCACACTGGATGATGTTGGTACGTGGTCCCTGGTCCTACCAGGGACCACACTGGATGATGTTGGTACGTGGTCCCTGGTCCTACCAGGGACCACACTGGATGATGTTGGTGTAGGCTAGTGGGGGCGTGGTGGGGAGGGCATGTGGTACCGAGGGTGGAGGTGTGGCAGGGAGGATAGGGTGCGGGTGTGGCACGGAAGATAAGGTGGGGGTGTGGCAGGTAAGATAGGGTCTACCTGGAGGGTATTCCGGGGATCAACGCCCACGCGGCCCGGTCCACGACCAGGCCTCCCGGTGGATCAGGGCCTGATCAACTAGGCTGTTACTGCTGGCCGCACGTAGTCCAACGTACGAACCACAGTCAGGGTGATCTGGCATTGACTTTAGGGTGGGGGTGTGGCAGGAAGGATAGGGTGGGGATGTGTCCGGGAGGATAGGGTGGGGATGTGGCCGGGAGGATTGGGTGGGAGTGTGGCCGGGAGGATATGGTGCGGGTTTGGTAGGGAGGATAGGGTGGGGATGTGACCGGGAGGATAGGGTGGGGATGTGGCCGGGAGGATTGGGTGGGAGTGTGGCCGGGAGGATATGGTGCGGGTGTGGTAGGGAGGATAGGGTGGGGATGTGGCAGGAAGTATAGGGTGGGGGTGTGGCCGGGAGGATAGGGTGGGAGTGTGGCCAGGAGGATTGGGTGGGAGTGTGGCCGGGAGGATTGGGTGGGAGTGTGGCCGGGAGGATTGGGTGGGAGTGTGGCCGGGAGGATTGGGTGGGAGTGTGGCCAGGAGGATATGGTGCGGGTGTGGTAGGGAGGATAGGGTGGGGATGTGGCAGGGAGGATAGGGTGGGGATGTGGCAGGGAGGATAGGGTGGGGATGTGGCAGGGAGGATAGGGTGGGGTGTGGCAGGGAGGATAGGGTGGGGGTGTGGCCGGGAGGATTGGGTGGGAGTGTGGCCGGGAGGATTGGGTGGGAGTGTGGCCGGGAGGATATGGTGCGGGTGTGGTAGGGAGGATAGGGTGGGGATGTGGCAGGGAGGATAGGGTGGGGATGTGGCAGGGAGGATAGGGTGGGGATGTGGCAGGGATAGGGTGGGGGTGTGGCAGGGAGGATAGGGTGGGGTGTGGTCGGGAGGATAGGGTGGGGATGTGGCAGGGAGGATATGGTGCTGGTGTGGCAGGGAGGATAGAGTGGGGGTGTGGCAGGAGGATAGGGTGGGGTGTGGCGGAAGGATAGAGTGGGGTGTGGCAGGGAGGATAGAGTGGGGTGTGGCAGGGAGGATAGAGTGGGGTGTGGTAGGGAGGATAGGGTGGGGATGTGGCAGGGAGGATAGAGTGGGGTGTGGTAGGGAGGATAGAGTGGGTGTGGCAGGGAGGATAGGGTGGGGATGTGGCAGGGAGGATAGGGTGGGGTGTGGCAGGGAGGATAGAGTGGGGTGTGGCAGGGAGGATAGAGTGGGGTGTGGCAGGGAGGATAGAGTGGGGTGTGGCAGGGAGGATAGAGTGGGGTGTGGCAGGGAGGATAGAGTGGGGTGTGGCAGGGAGGATAGAGTGGGGGTATGGCAGGGAAGATAGTGATACACTAGCCAGCCTACTTATTACAAGTTTTGTTGTCTAATTCTTATGTTTTATATTACTTACCAAGAGAAATGTTTACAATAAAAAGACTGTCACGTTTTATCAACAATAAAACCTAAAATGCGAGGAGTATGAAATTCGTCCTGTCTCAAACGTAAATAGACTGGACGACAAGTATCCCAGACGCTGAATCCAATACGTTATTAGGTTTCCGTCTACATAACTACCTGGACGTCGTTTCGGGGGTCAACTCATGGTGGATCAGTGTCTAATCAACCAGGCTGTTACTGTTGGCCGCACGCAAACCGACGTACGAACCACAGCCCGGCTGGTCATGTACTGACTTTAGGCGCTTGTTCAGTGCATTCTTGAAGACAGCCAGGTGTCTATTAGTAATCGCCCTTATGTATGTTGGGAGGCAGTTGAACAGTCTTGGGCCCCTGACACTTACTGTGTTGTCTCTTATCGTGCTAGTGGCGCCCCTGCTTTTCATTGAGGGATGTTGCATCGTCTGCCGAGTCTTTTGCTTTCACACAGAGTGATTTTCGTGTGCAAGTTTGGTACTAATCCCTCTAGGATTTTCCAAGTGTATATTATCATGTATCTCTCCCGCCTGCGTTCTAGGGAGTACAGGTTTAGGAACTTCAAGGGTTCCCAGTAATTTAGGTGTTTTATGGCAGTTATGTGTGCCATGAAGGTTCTCTTTACATTTTCTAGGTCAGCAATTTCACCTGCCTCGAAAGGTGCTGTTAGTGCACAACAATATTCCAGCGTAGATAGAAGTTGTCTCCTTGGAAGTACTCTAAAATTTCTTTGAAGTTTTCTTTCCTGGTTTAGAAAGACATGCGAGCAAACACTAGGACGCATTAGAAACCGTTTTGATCCTGGGACCTTGACCACTTCTAACACACAGAGGTTAAAATGCCAGTATATATAGGCGGAGAGTGAGATGTGAGTGATACATGGTATATACCTTTATCCCTCTGATGAGTTTCGAGAGTCTCTCTACACTCGGAGCTCGGCCATGGGCCAGGCTTGTCTGGTGTTTGCCTGGTCAATCAGGCTGTTGCTGCTGGAGGCCTACTGCCCCACATATCCATTACAGCCTGGTTGATCCAGCACTTGGTGAAAATACTTGCCCAATCTCCTTTTGAAAACTTCTACACTTGTTCCAGCAGTGTTTCTGATATCGTCTGGTAAGATGTTCCTTATTGTTGCCACCACACTCCTGCTCTTCACTGGGTTTATTTTACATTTCCTCCCATATCTCTCACTCCAGTATGTTGTTATGGCAGTGTGCAGATTATATCGAGATGCTGATTGTGTCGTTCTTGCAGGCAGGATAGCAATGATAAGGCTTCAGAGGCTTCTTACTTTATTTGCGATAACATGAGGGTACACAGGCAGTGTGTTTGTGCCCATGGCCCGGGAGGGCCATGGGCCTGCGAGGGAGAGAGGAGTAGGCCTGTTGACTGAGTGAATGAAGGCCGCTGCGTGAGTCAGAGAGATGCAGGTCTGGGCATACCCACCCAGAGACCTGTCCTCTGGTGGAAACTATGGGAACTAGGCATGTAGGCTTACTGGCTACATTTTGCTCGGCTGGCAGACAGCACAGGCTGTCTATGCAGACAGTACAGGCTGTCTACAAGATTTCTGACCAGGCCCGTGAGGTGACCTGAAGAAAGCCATATTGAGATGAGGACAGGTAGACAATGAGGTCACGTGACTCCTGTGTTGTTAGGTAGGTGGTACTTTACCTAGTTGAGTGTCATGTATGTTAATGTTTTTTTAAATTTTGTAGTTTCCAGTACTATGTTTTATGGTGTTGGTGATGGCGACTAGCAAGGTTGATACCATACTCTTCTTTTCTAACAGAGTCTAGCACAACCTGCGATTCTACTTGAATCTTTTCCACATCGTTAAAGCACCGCCCCTCGAGTGCTATTTTTATTTCTGGGAAGAGAAGGAAGTCACAGGAAATAAACCTGAGGAGTGCTGAGAGTGGGGGATGACCGCCATGTTCGAGTCCGGGAACTTTTTGATAGCACCTCGTATAATATATGACATCAGACACTTCGTTTGTATGCGGAGCGATAGGCCATGTGCCCAGGGTGCTGCAGGCATTTCCTCTCTGGATAGCATCACTGAGTCTCTGGAAAATATAGATGGTTGTGGGGGATACAAATACACAGACAGGAGACACAATGAAAGCGTACGAAGAGATAAAAGAAATACACAAGACAGAAGAGTTACCTAGACAGGGATGATACGACACAGGCGGGAGG
This sequence comes from Cherax destructor, assembly GCA_009830355.1. Lineage (NCBI taxonomy): Eukaryota > Metazoa > Arthropoda > Malacostraca > Decapoda > Parastacidae > Cherax > Cherax destructor. The sequence continues at coordinate 467,772 of WNWK01000283.1, forward strand.
ACGGCACACGTGAGACGCGTGTTAGCGAGGCGTGAGACATGCGTAAGATGTACGAGACAAGTGTAAGACATGCATGAGACGTGCGTAGGAGCGGCGCTGGCACCAAGAAGACGCTGGGATTACAGCGTCTTAACTTACCAGCAAGCGTCTAAGACGCTAGCGCCAAGGAGGCTGAGGGAATTACTGAGAAGTGTGTTGGGAGCGAACTCCCCCACTCACCAGCATCCGTCCCTCACCCACTCCCTACCTCCCAACAACTCCCAACCACTTCCCCAACCGACCCGTATCCTACCTTCCCATCTATTCCGTCACCCCACCCGTCTCCCCCTCCCTCCACACCCATCCCACTCCAATCCTCCACTCTCAGGATTACTTCTGCGTGAATCACAAATTAGTGGGGAACGATTTTCATTATTGGCTGTTGGAGATGAAACGTCGACTTGTGGGAGATGAAACGTCGACTTGTGGGAGATGAAACGTCGACTTGTGGGAGATGAAACGTCGACTTGTGGGAGATGAAACGTCGACTTGTGGGAGATGAAACGTCGACTTGTGGGAGATGAAACGTCGACTTGTGGGAGATGAAACGTCAGATGGGACACAGTGAAATACGAGGACCAGGAAGGAGGAAGCATAGAAACTAAAAATACAGATGAGCCATAAGGGCATGAGGCAACACACCTTCAGAAGTGGAATGCAAACAGACCAGGTTGTTGTGAAGGGAGACTCCACAGTTACACAGTTTCAAGAGGAGGCATGATATGGCCCAGTGGTAATGACAGCCAATACCGCTGAAGAGGCCTGGCCAGCATTTAATGTCTCAAGCTTTGCCGTAAGCAATAGTTGAGTAATTGCACACACACACACGCACACACACACACACACACACACACGCACACACACACACACATACACACACACACACACACACACACACACACACACACACACACACATCAACAAATAAACTTCATACTATTTTGCTTCAAACAAACAACAGAGAAATGAACGCTCAAGTAACCGTGAGATCACTGCCATTATTTCACTGTTATTGTGGTCGTTGAAACGGGACATTACGGCTGTTTACTGTTTTGTCCCCTACGACTCAAATCACCTTGTTTACTTGCCAAAAGGATCCTCATTAACGAAATTCACTCCTAAAATTTTTACCGAACTATTCTATAACTTACCCGACGGGAGAAACACAGAAGGGGTGGATAACTTACCCGACGGGAGAAACACAGAAGGGGTGGATAACTTACCCGACGGGAGAACCACAAGAACAGAAGGGGTGGATAGTGAAGAAAAACAAGGCAAGAATAAACCAAACAAAGGCTATGATATAGAAGAATGTGGCCATGAGGAAAAAAAAGGTCAACATATTAACAGACAACTTTCCTCCTGTTAGGTAAGCCGTTAACCCCAATGACTAATGTTTAACGATGACCTTGTTAACCAAGTGAGGCCTCCCAGCTCAGGATAACTGCAATCCCTCCACTCAGTACCTATGTAGATACGTTGTCTGCTCAGGTTAAATAAAGCTCCTTTAGTAATTTCATTATTTCTTACTTTGTTGTGTGGATGTTGTTCTAGTTCCTGCTGACTCTTCTTTCAGGTATCGCCACTGAATCTTCTGTTAAGCTGCCATCAGCCTTTATTGCACTGACATCATTCTTCTTCACCCTTATATTCTGATCCTTTATAGTCGAATTACTCTCGGACAATTACTCTTAGACTCCTACCCTTGAGGTACTCTTGGATCCGCTGTAGAACACTGCCTTTTAGTCCTGCATGATCCTTAAGGTTTTCTCCTAAATGCCTTTATGAAGTCCAATAATACGCAGTTCATCCGACTTCTGTTACGCTGTCGTACAATTCCAGCAGTTTTGTGAAACAAGATTTGCCATCTCTATGAAGCAGCTTCTCTCCAAGTGCTCCATCACACTCCCTCCTTAAGTTTATTGGGTAATTACGTTATCAAAGGCACTAGTCGATATGCACTTGACCTGATGTGTGAGCAAGTTTATTTAGGTGCAGGTACACAATAAGTACAGTTATACAAATTTTGGTGGAGCATACACCTGGTAGGTAGGTAGGTAGGTATGTGTAAATTACCTAGGATAACCCCAAGAAAGGTCAAATTGACTAATTTTCGTTAAGGTCCTTGAAATATCTTACTTATAGCTTAGCTATAAGATACAGCAGAAATCAACCATGATATAACCTTAAAATTGAAACAAATGTGTGTGTGGGGGAGAGGGAGAGAGAGAGAGAAAGACTATAAAGAACCACGTAGTAAATCTTGCAAAAAAGGTGGCCAGGAAGCTTGCAGCACTTAGACGTATCTCTCATCTGCTCCATAACAGAGGCTGCAAGACTCTACGAGGCACAAGTGCGATCACACCTTGAGTATGCTTCACTTTCTTGGACTGCCTGCCCCCTCCCCTCCCCCCGTCTCATCTACGATTTTTTGACAGAACAGAGAACAGAGCAGATGACTCATCTCGTCTGGGCACGACCTGGACAGATCTGTCATTTCAGCAGTCTTCAAACACCGGAGGGATGTGAGTGGGTGACCACTTTGTGGTCAGGGAGAAGAGAGCTTCTATACAACAAGACGGGCAGCCAATAGCAACTACACTCTGACTGTACCCTTCTCCAGTACATCACTTTATCTGAGATCATTTATTCCTAGGATGACTCGAGTCTGGAACATGTTCGTACAGCATAATGACATCGATGAAATAAAGTCAGTAGACCAAATGGTCAACAGATGACTCTAGCTTCAACCTATTCCCCATTTGTGTGTCTCATAACAATAAAAAGTTATGTAAATCGACACAATAAAAAGGCTTTCAAATGAGATGATGTTGGTAACAGCTCTCAGCTTGCAAATAAAGGTAGGAATACTTAACCTAACCCTGTAAAACTCTTGTGTAAAAGAGAGTGTTTAGGATGTATCTCATATAAGCAATCTTAGATTGATTCTTAAGGGAGTATAATCAAGAAGAGAGCAAGACATCTTATCTCCGTACACAGCTTCCCTGTTAAAACTGTTGTAATATTGTGTGTGGGTTCTGGGTCATTGTCTAGCTGTCCCCTGTAAACACATTCCCCACCACCCAAACTGGTGGTAGCGTCACCGCTGCCACACCACCCACTCTGAGAGTCCAAACCCACAACACTGAAGGTAAGACACCTTCCGAAACAAGCTTTTAATGGGACAATGTTTTAAGTCTGTGTAGAGCTTTATCAAGTCATGACTTGATTAAGCTCTACACAGAGCGAAACGTTGTCCCGGCCTGGCTTCGGGAGTAGAAAAACTCTCGAAACTTATCAAAGGTAAATGTAATGTTGTTTTGTAACGGGTGTCATTTCACTAAAGTCGATAATGTTCCACTGGGATCCGCTCACCCACAGTACTCCCCCTGCCCGACTAATTCCCTGTCTAATTGTCCCACCCACCTGACTTTCCCTGCCTTCTCCCCCACCTGATCTTTCCCTGCCTTTCCACCCACCTGACTTTCCCTGCCTTCCCCCCACCTGACTTTTCCCTGCCTTCCCACCCACCTGACTTTTCCTTGCATTCCCCCTACCTGACTTTCCCTGCCTTCCCACCCACTTGACTTTCCCTGCCTTCCCACCCACCTGACTTTTCCCTGCCTTCCCCCTACCTGACTTTCCCTGCCTTCCCACACCTGACCTGCCTTTCCGACTATTTCCCTGCCTTCCACCCACCTGACTTCCCTGCCTTCCCGACCTGACTTTCCCTGCCTTCCCAACCACCTGACTTTTCCCTGCCTTTCCACTACCTGACTTTCCCTGCATTCCCACCCACTTGACTTTCCCTGCCTTCCCACCCACTTGACTTTCCCTGCCTTCCCACCCACCTGACTTCTTCCCTGCCTTCCCACCCCTTGCTTCCCTGCCTCCCCCGTTTCCTCTTCCTCGCTCTTCACCTCCGGCCGCAGCCTCCTCCTCACCAATGGCAACTTTGGACTAAAAAAAATATGTAGACATACTTTTAGCCTGTGTTTTTGTGTCTGGTTTTAGGTTGTTGTTGGGAAGTAATAACGCTCTTGTCCTGTCCTCGAGTGCCATCACATGCAAGTTAAGTGAATATAAATAAGATTCCCTTTTGTTACGAAAGATACGAAACTGTCTGAGAGTTTGGCGAAGCAGCTGGAAAACTGTGCTTCTGTGTGGCTGTCTGTGCGTGCTTGTGTGGCTGTCTGTGCGTGCTTGTGTGGCTGTCTCTCTGTTTGTATTTTTGTGTGGTTGTGCGTGTCTCTGTGTTTCTGACCATATCTCTGTACGTGTCTTTGTGTTTCAGTCTGTCTGTCTCTCTCTCTGAATTGCACATGGTGACTTGTCTGCGGGAGGGGGGTCGTGACTCAGCTCCTTACCCCGCCTCCTAGACTACACTGATCGACACTGGTATCTCAGGGCCTTATCATACCTACTCTTGCAGCTGTACAAGGGTAGGTGCTACCTGCACCAACGTAAGACCAACAACCTGGCTGATCAGGCACTGTATCTCTCTTATTCTCCCCATCTTGACCTACCTTCATCCCCTCACTTCCCCGTGTTTCATCCTCTGCTAGTGTTTCATTATCCCCTCTCCCTGCGTTGCTCGCCCTCCGTGGCATCCCCCAGCAAGACAGACAAGGTAGGGAGGGGGGTGGTGAGCGCCAGTCTGGCGTTAATTAAACACTTCTAACATTGACTTCCGATTCTCGGCCATCCGCTATCTGCAGCAGCAAGGACCTGTGTCGCGTGAGGTGGTGGGGGAGAGTGTGGAGGGTAGGGGAGAGTGGGGGTGGGGGAGAATGAGGTGGGGGAGAGGGTGAGGGGTTGCTGAAGGTGGTAGGGGTGTTAGGGTTGTTTAGAAGGTTAGCGCATTTTTTCAAGGAAGAGTTAGAATGACTAAGATACGGAGCAGTAATAATAATAATACTACTGGTAAGATGAGCGTTGTGTTGAGGAAACAACACCAGAGACGAAAACTTAAGGAGCGGGTCAGACATGAAACATCCTCTGGTCATAACACGGATTCCAACTCTTCCAATTTTTTCTTTTACTGTTTCACATCAACAAATCTGCCAAGACGCAAACCAAACTTAAAAGCTACCATCTATCCTGGTAAACTCCAGGTATCCTGGCCCAAAGATGCATCAGCCATTAAATTCCGAAGCCTTTCAGAAGAGGTTAACTGGAAATTATTGAACGTGATTTACCGAGAATACAACAAGTTCTCACACTATTCCAATCATAAAAAGGGCCAATTTTGTACCTACACATTTGAATTTCACTCTCACTGAGGCACGCCGCTGAGGCTTTGCAAGTTATCCCCCCAGCCACTCCAGCAGGATGGGAACCGGTTCAATAACTCTGGTCATAGAGCACGTGGACACGACAACTGTTCCATAAATTTGGTCCTTGTTACCGTACTCAAATGTTCAAAATTTAAAGCTGATGAGGATTTTTCGAGTTGAGAGAAATAAAAAGTAAAAGTTGGGGGAAAAATATTCAGGTACCCCTTCAAAAATTAATAATAATAATACTAATAATAATAATTTTACTCCTAGTGGCGAATTTACTGGAAGTGTCACTCATCCTATGAGTGAACATACCACTATAAAGACAATACTGGACAGTGTCACTCATCCTGTGAGTGAACGTACCACCATAAAGACAGTATTGGACAGTGTCACTCATCCTATGAGTGTAAGTAGCTGAAGAGCCGAGCCGTGGGGCGTAATTCAGACTGCCGGACTGACCAAGTGACTGACTGGCATCAATTAAGAGGCCAGGTCTGACACCGGATCGCAGGGGTTATGACGTTTTCCCAGTGCTGTTGTTAAAAACATTTCCACAACAGCCAGGAATAGTAGTAATAGCAGCAACAGCAGGACCTCTAACAGGCACAACAACAGCCAGCAGTAACAGCACCGTTTGTAATAGAACCACCACCATCAGAAGTTGCAGTAATGGAACCAGCAACAACAGCAATATCAGCAACAGCTGCAACACCACTAGGAGCAGCGCCACAAACAGTAGCAACACCAGCAGCAGTAGCAGCATCAGTAGCACCACCACCATCAGTGGGACCACCACCATCAGCAACAGCACCACCCTCAGTGGCACCACCACCATAAGCAGCAACACCACCACCATCAGCAGTACCATTAGCAGCCCCACCACAACCACTAGAAGCAGCAACAGCATCAGCAGCACCACCAGCAGAACCTTCACCATCACCACCATAACTAACCAGGCACCGCCGCCACTACCACCACCACCGCTGCTTCTCTCATTTTAATACAAAAGTTTGTGGTAGTGACACATTAAAGCGAGTCTTTCATCACCGCTACTTTTCTGCTAACTTTTGACCCCACTTCCTCTTTGGTAACTTTAATTGTTGCTGCTTTAAAAGATGACGTGGTCGTCCCCTTGCTGTGTCCCCTCGTCTGTAAGATGACTGAGAGGGAGTATGCCTCTCCCTCGTCTCTTAGATGATGACAAGGGGAATGGTCTTCTCCTCTTGTCTCTACGATGACGGAGAGGACACTGGTTCTCTCCCCTCGTCTCTAACATAATGGAAAGAGTAGTTTTCTCCCCTCGTCTCTAAGATGGTGGAGAGGGAGTATCCTAGCTCCATGACTATCTTCCCTCGTTTCCAAGATAACACAGAGAGGTTGTCATGAGTACACTGCAGTAATAACTTACTAAGTATAAATGGGGGACCAAGATTTTTTTAACACCCTTTTTAACACCCTTTATACAGAAAGAAAATTAACACCAGATCCCTGGCTGACTACAAGAGGGAACTTAGTAAGTTCTTCTAGTCAGTTCCTGAGTAGCCGAGCTGTGGTGCATGTGCTGGACTGTGTGCGGCTAGCACCAACAGCCTGCTTTTGACGAGACCATCCACCGGGAGGCACGGTCTGGGACCGAGCCTTTGGGGCGTTGACCCCCGAAATCGTCTCCACGTAAACTTCAGTTAGAGTAGATGGGTGTTTCCTGTAACCCTGTTTCTCTTCGCTTACCTTAGCCACTACACTGTAGCCCTTACACCTATACACACTCAATAGAAGGTAAGTCAAATATGAGAGACCTGGAAGTGATAATATCAGAAGATCTCATGTTCAAGGAGCACAACAACTGCAAGTAAAATTAGAGGTTGGATAACTAGAACCTTCAAAATAAGGGATGCCAAGCCAATGATGACACTCATCAGGTCACTCATTCTCTCCAGGCTGGAATAATGTTGTGTACTAACGGCCCCTGGTGAAAGTGTTGAGCTGAAAATGTACAGAGAACCTTCACAACTGGTATAAACACAGTCAAGCACCTAAATTACTTGGAGTGTCTGAAGCCCCTAGAACAGTACTCCTTAGAAGGTAGACGAGAAAGATACATCATAATCTACACCTGGAAGATACTGGCGGGATTGGTTCCAAGTCTGCACATCGGAATTACTACCTATGAACGCAAGCGGCTTGGCAGACGGTGCAGGATACCTCCAATGTAAAGCAGGGAGCGATGAGTACACTGAGAAAGAACTCAGTAAGTGTTAAAGGACCACGACTCTTCAACACCCTCCCTTCATGCATACGGGGGATTACCAACAAATCCCTGTCTTCAAGAGGTAACTCGACAGATTCCCCAAAACAGGCTCTTGATCAGCCGGACTATGGTGCATATGTTGGACTGCGAATGGCAGACACTAAAAGTTTGATCGATCAGGTCAGCATCCAGGAGGCCTGGTCCAGGATTGGACCAGCGGGGGCTGTAACCTCCGGAAGAGACTCCAGGTAAACGCTTAAGTAAATAACCCTGTAATTCCTTACCTTAAATCATTATCCTGGAAGCACCAACTAAGGAAGGAGTGGTAAGCCGAGTCGCAGTACTGTCTTGATCATATTTTAGAGAACATTGTTGCAAACTTCGTTATCACCAGGAGAAAGAGGGATGGAAGGAGGAGGAAGGAGGAAGAGGAGGAGAAGGATGTGGCAAGACAAAGATGTCACCACCCAAACATCAGCACACGAGCCGCCGTCACACAAATAACTACGGGAGACATGATTACGACATACAAGATACTCAGAGGAATTAATAGGACAGAGACAGATTGAATTGTGAGGAAAGGTACAAGGGACAAAAATGGCAGCTAAAATTCAGGCGAGTTACAGAGATGTTATAGAAATAGAAATATTTCAGTCTCAGGCTAGAAAAAACTGACAAGGTGCATAATGAGAACTTTCAAAATAAAAGAAATAATGCCAATAGTAACACTATTCAAAAAACTTGTGCCCTCTCGCTCTGAGTACTGCTCAGTGTTGACAGGGGTGTTTAGAGTGGGAGAGATAAAGCTGGAAAAATGAAGTGTGCTTACCGTCCACACAGAAGCAATATTTAAACTACTGGGAATGCCTCAGTCTCTCTGAGGCGAGAGAGAGATAAGAGATAATATACACAAGGAAAGTGCTATAGGGCTTAGTCACAAAACTGTACATTACAATCACAACTACCGGAGAGAGAGATACGAGAAGTGTAAAACAGACTCAGTGAAAAGTATGGGCGCCATGGACAGAATACGAGAACACTGTACCACAATCCGTGGACCTAAGCTTTTCGACCTGCTACCAACAGATACCAAAAATAACGCCGAAAGTGTTGGTATTTAAGAGAAAGTTGGATCATCACTTCCGCTGTGTGCTGCATCAACCAGACTGTGATGGATAGCAGGGCTTGCGGGCCGACAACAGCAAGAGTCTGGTAGACTAGGCAATCAACAGGAAGGCTTGGCTCCAGGCTAGGAAAGCTTCTTAAGCATGTCACAGGTAAGACACAGTGTTAGGGAAGTGGGGGGAGAAAATGTCATGCACAGTTTTAAGATTGAGCATGAAAGGACACGCTATGCCACAACAAACACCAGCTGGTGAATACAATGCCCACCATCAACACATTAACAACCTTGCTCCCTCAAAAACAAAAATAAAAAAACAATGTGACTAAGAAAATAAATTAACGAAAAAATGCTAAAAAAAGTAATGAATATTCTGTAGGGGATAAAAAGAAATAAATACATTTCCCCTCTACTTTTTCCCTCTCATCACCCTCACACACAATTCACCTTCCTTCCTACCCCATTACTCTCTCCTTCCCAACTCTCTCCTCACACACACACACACACACACACACACACACACACACCGAAGTGTCTCTGTTTGCAGATGATGTGAAGTTGATGAGAAGAATTCAGTCGGACGAGGACTAGGCAGAACTACAAAGGGATCTGGACAGGCTGCAAGCCTGGTCCAGCAATTGGCTCCTGGAGTTCAACCCCACCAAGTGCAAAGTCATGAAGATTGGGGAAGGGCAAAGAAGACCGCAGACGGAGTATAGCCTAGGGGGCCAGAGACTGCAAACCTCAATCAAGGAAAAAGATCTTGGGGTGAGTATAACACCAGGAACATCTCCTGAGGCGCACATCAACCAAATAACTGCTGCAGCATATGGGCGCCTAGCAAACCTAAGAACAGCATTCCGACATCTTAATAAAGAATCGTTCAGGACCCTGTACACTGTGTACGTTAGGCCCATACTGGAGTATGCAGCACCAGTTTGGAACCCACACCTAGCCAAGCACGTGAAGAACCTCGAGAAAGTGCAAAGGTTTGCAACAAGACTAGTCCCGGAACTAAGGGGTATGTCCTACGAGGAGAGGTTAAGAGGTTAAGGGAAATTGACCTGACGACACTGGAGGACAGGAGAGATAGGGAGGACATGATAACAACATATAAGATACTGAGAGGAATTGACAAAGTGGACAGAGACAGAATGTTCCAGAGATGGGACACAGCAACAAGGGAACACAGTTGGAAGTTGAAGACTCAGATGAATCACAGAGATGTTAGGAAGTATTTCTTCAGTCACAGAGTGGTCGGGAAGTGGAATAGTTTAGGAAGTGATGTAGTGGAGGCAGGCTCCATACATAGCTTTAAGAAGAGGTATGATAAAGCTCATAGCGCAGGGAGAGTGACCCAGTAGCGGCCAGTGAAGAGGCGGGGCCAGGAGCTATGACTCGACCCCTGCAACCACAACTAGGTGAGTACACACACACACCGCCAAGCCCTCCTACCTTTATCAAATACATAGCAGGACTGTGTTGAATACATAATGTGTGTGTGAGCTTTGCATTATTTAAAGTACTTAAAACTCCTTAGAATGAAATGAGGAAGAGGAGTGGGAGAATAGAACGGGGAAGGAATAGTAAGAGATGGAGAATGGGAAGAGAATGAAGGGAAAGAAGAGCGGAGTGAATAGGGGTAGGGGAGCTTAGCGAGAGGTTGGGGTTAGGGATAGAGGAGGAGGAGGAAGAGGGGGCTCGGCTCAGCTGGGATGAGATTAATCTCTCTCTGGCTTACACTAAGCCTAAGATTAAGACAAAGACTAAGCCATAGTGAAGAGGGGAAAGGAAGGGGAAGAACTGGGACCTAGGAAGAATAGAGACGGGAAAGGAAAATTGGAGGAGGAGAAAGGAGGTGGAAGAACTCGGGGTCCGGGAGGAGGGGATTTGGAGAGGGAAGGAGAACTGGAGCCTGGGAGGTGGAGAGCTGTGACTGGCAGTGAAAGTAATAGAGCTGTCAACTGACCTGCACCACACACACACACACACACACACACACACACACACACACACACACACACACCTGTTTCTCCAACACCTGCTAGCTAGGACCCTAATATCCAGCCCTGACCTTACACACCCACCCACCCGTCCACACATGCACAAACACCTACCACCACCGCCCATCGCGCAGTACGTACTCTGTGTAAACACTGAAGTTTCTCCAGACATGGCTGGAGAAAACAGTACTGAATGCATAATGCCTGACGACAAATTTCACTGAACGTAAGTTTATTTCTTGTAAAACACGACAACAAGGTGTCAACATAAACATCTTTCTCAAACTACTGACTACGGAGTTGCCAGTCAAACATTAGTTTGACACACGGGGTGCTAAGGAAATTGACGCATGAGGAGTGCTAATGGTGACTGACACATGAGGGGTGCCAAGAGTAGTCAGAGGTCAATAACAGCCTGGAGTCCCTAGCTAGCCAGGTCATCACCACCCACCAGACCAGATGCAAAAATCTCCAAGCTAGGTCAAATTAACTCAAATTACAATCAGTAGTATATATAAATTGAAAAAAACCTCACCATCGCAACTGAAGCCATATAAAAACTAAACACAATCTATAAAAACAGTTCAAACAGCAGCATGAAGACAGCAACCAGCCAGAGTACCCTGAAAACCCACCAGACGTCACCAAGTCAACAAATATTAACTTACACATTAGACCCTCAATAAAAGAACATATAAGACCATGGACATATCTGTGACACACACTTGCGAACAGTTTCGAGAGTTTTACTATCCAGGCAGCGATATATTCTACACAGAAAGGTATGGCATTTTAAACGATAAATATACACTGAAAATCGTACAGCAATGCTAATATATACAAATAAGAAGAATTTTCCCCTTCGACTGGAACTGCACTTTGTCCTTAATATTTGTTACAAGCAAATGAATAAATAACACCAGGAAAATACAGACACATGAACTGTTTGTTGCTGTCAGAATGTCAATCATGAATAAAATCTGTGGTAATATAGAGTTACCACAGGCGGATTACCGTGCCAGAGATATAGCACCATTTATTACGTTAGCTGTGTTGAAAATAGTATAAAATACCGACAAGTTGATGATTAAGACACATGTACAACAGTTGGGAATCTTTATTGTTGAAACGTTTCACCTACACAGTAGACTTCTTCAGTCAGATACAGAGGCAGCAGGTGTAGAAGTGAAGTGAAGATGATGTAATCAGTCCATTAACGTTGGAGACAGTATTTGAGGTGGTCACTCCCTCACCCTCATATATATATATATATATATATATATATATATATATATATATATATATATATATATATATATATATATAGTCGGCGGATGGGTCTATGAAGGATGAGGTGAATCATAGAATTGATGAGGGAAAAGGGTGAGTGGAGCACTTCGGAGTCTGTGGAGACAAAGAACCTTGTCCATGGAAGTAAAGAAGGGAATGTATGAGGTATAGTTATACCAACGCTCTTATATGGGTGTGAAGCATGGGTGATGAATGTTGCAACAAGGAGAAGGCTGGAGGCAGTGGAGATGTCATGTCTGAGGTCAATGTGTGGTGTGAATATAATGCAGAGAATTCGGAGTTTGGAAATTAGGAGGAGGTGCGGATTACCAAAACGATTGTCCAGAGAGCTGAGGAGGGGTTGTTGAGGTGGTTTGGACATGTGAGAGAATGGAACAAGACAGAATGACTTCGAGAGTGTATAAATCTGTAGTGGAGGGAAGGCGGGGTAGGGGTCGGCCTAGGAAAGGTTGGAGGGAGGGGTAAAGGAAGTTTTGTGTGCGAGGGGCTTGGACTTCCAGCAAGCATGTGTGAGCGTATTTGATAGGAGTGAATGGAGGCATATGGTTTTAATACTTGACGTGCTGTTGGAGTGTGAGCAAAGTAACATTTATGAAGGGGATTCAGGGAAACCGGCAGGCCGGACTTGAGTTCTGGAGATGGGAAGTACAGTGCCGGCACTCTGAAGGAGGGTGTTAATGTTGCAGTTTTATAACTGTAGTGTAAAGCACCCTTCTGGCAAGACAGTGATGGAGTGAATGATGATGAAAGTTTTTCTTTTTTCGGGCCACCCTGCCTTGGTGGAATCGGCCGATGTGTTAATAAATAAATAAAATATATATATATATATATATATATATATATATATATATATATATATATATATATATATATATATATTAGTTGACTGACAGTCAGTCGTCATGTTCGTAAGACTGATGAATCCCATTCCACCAGTGAATTGCGTATAGCTTTCAGAAGCACCATTTAGTACGGTGTTTCCTATGCCGCAGTCACCACAAACGCGGCCGCTGCCGCAGCAGGTGCGGTGAACCAGCTAACACAATACTCGGAAATTGATTTGCTTTTGCAATTTACATATCGGTAGTTCATCAGGCAGGTGCGTCCCACACTTGTGCTCGCCCACTTACAATCCCTGAGATGAGGCCCTTTGTGGAGGAGAGGGCAGCCTATGGCCGGGGCCATTGTTGTAGGAAGCTCCAACTATTACTGGGATGGTTGTGGTGGTGGTGAAGAACATCTATGGCCGGGTCTGTTGTGGTGGAGGTACATGTATGACCAGGTCTGTTGTGGTGGAGGTACATGTATGACCAGGTCTGTTGTGGTGGAGGTACATGTATGACCACGTCTGTTGTGGTGGAGGTACATGTATGACCATGTCTGTTGTGGTGGAGGTACATGTATGACCAGGTTTGTTGTGGGAGTCAGTATGACCAGGTTTGTTGTGGTGGAGGTACATGTATGACCACGTCTGTTGTGGTGGAGATACATGTATGACCAGGTCTGTTGTGGTGGAGGTACATGTATGACCAGGTCTGTTGTGGTGGAGGTACATGTATGACCACGTCTGTTGTGGTGGAGATACATGTATGACCAGGTCTGTTGTGGTGGAGGTACATGTATGACCAGGTTTGTTGTGGTGGAGGTACATGTATGACCACGTCTGTTGTGGTGGAGATACATGTATGACCAGGTCTGTTGTGGTGGAGGTACATGTATGACCAGGTCTGTTGTGGTGGATGTACATGTATGACCAGGTCTGTTGTGGTGGAGGTACATGTATGACCAGGTCTGTTGTGGTGGAGGTACATGTATGACCAGGTCTGTTGTGGTGGATGTACATGTATGACCAGGTCTGATGTGGTGGAGGTACATGTATGACCAGGTCTGATGTGGTGGAGGTACATGTATGACCAGGTCTGATGTGGTGGAGGTACAAGCATGACCAGGTCTGTTGTGGTGGAGGTACATGTATGACCACGTCTGTTGTGGTGGATGTACATGTATGACCAGGTCTGATGTGGTGGAGGTACATGTATGACCAGGTCTGATGTGGTGGAGGTACATGTATGACCAGGTCTGTTGTGGTGGAGGTACATGTATTACCAGGTCTGTTGTGGTGGAGGTACATGTATAATAAGGTCTGTTGTGGTGGAGGTACATGCATGACCAGGTCTGTTGTTGTGGTGGAGGTACATGTATAATGAGGTCTTTTGTAGTGGAGGTACATGTATGACCAGGTCTGTTGTTGTGGTGGAGGTACATGTATGACCAGGTCTGATGTGGTGGAGGAAGATGGAATAAAGAGGGAGGAAGGGGAAGGGAAGTAGGAAGAAAGTGTAAGGGAAAAATGAGCGATCAACTGATAAAGAAGGGATGAGGAAGGACGACAGGGTGAGGGGAAGGAAGAAATGATGAGGGGTAATAAGATTCTGATGTCATTCTTTCTGATGACACCAGAATCTCTATAAGAGTGGCATCCGTCGAGGACACAGCGGATCTTAAGGCGGATATCAATCAAGTATTCCATTGGACCTCAGACACCATTATGTTTAACGAACACAAGCTTCAATTACTTCGCTATGGAAGAATGGAGGAGATAAAGACTGTAACTGAGTACAGGAAAAACTCAAATCATTCAACAAAGTGAAAGTCCAATGTGCGAGAATTAGGAGTAATGATGTCAGAAGATCTCACATTCAAGGATCACAATAATGTTGCCATTGTTACCACAAGGAAATGACAGGCTGGATAACTAGAACTTTCAGAAAGGTACATAGTAATGAACACATGGAAAATCCTTGAGACTGGTCCCAGATTTTAACACGGAAATCACTCCGTATGACCACAAGTGATTTTTCAGACGGTGCAAAATACCTCCACTAAAAAGCAGGAGAGCGACGGTAAAGTAAGAGAGAATTCAGTGAGTGTCAGAGGTCCCTGACTCTTCAACGCCCTCCTCCGTGAATACGAGGAATTACCAACAAAACTCTGGTGATCAAGAGAGAGCTGGGAAATTTCCTTTAATCAGTGCCTTACCGAGCTATGGTTAGGTACGCACGCTGGACTGCATGCGGTCACCAGTAACAGTCTGGCTGATTTTCCAGAAGACCTGGTCTGGGCGGGGGAAATTGACCCCCTAAACATTCTTCTGGTATCCTTCAGGAGTTTATGACGATAGATAGCAGATGGCAGTAAGTAAACTAGCACTGCTCTCTGCGTCTTATCTCGCTTCTACGCCTTCGCCGGGTCACCATCTGGAGAAGACCCGGGCCGGAACAAGACCGACGAACCTACTACACTACAAATTCTACGCCTGGCATTCTATTCGTAGGATAAAAATGAAAAATATTACCGACTATGTTAATCGAGGATGAGTCAGCAGTAACCAAACACACAAGACTGGGCTCAGACTACTTATACAGCAACCTTCACACACTGCTCACTCCTTCACCTACTTAACTTTCTTTCCGTTCACACGGGAAACTGTGTACCTGTTCAGGGTTTCGAGAATTACTACCCCCTGCGTTCTGGTCTCAAACCAGACCTGGTTACTGGCCTGATCAGTCAGACTGTTCGGGCTAGCAGCATTGTGAATAATCAAGAACTGTCAGGAGGGGGGGAAAGGAGGGTCTGTCGCCAATTTCTTCACTGTTAGAAAGTATTCGAAAGTAAATTACAATTCACCCCGGATAAGTGCAAAGCAAGGATAATAATGGAGACCGAGAGGCAGTGAAGTCGCGCAGTGTCCGAGGTGAGGCGCCACCAGCACCGCACACCACTGAACCATTATAGTCACCCGTGTAACTTAGCGCCATGTGCGGAGCCAGGTAACACAGTAGCTGCCATCAGGAACCTTAACAAGGTATCAATTAGGACTTTATACGTGACATGTCAAGTCCTTAGGGAGGAAGGTCAAAGTAACAACACTGAAGGAGAGTAACACCAGGGAACAGTAGAGGACAGGCTCTTTGTAACTCATTCTCATTTTAAAACATCAATGGTTGACGTTTCACTTAAAGTCAGACATATCACGTTTCCCATTTTTCTACATGTATATTATTTTATTTTAAGTTAGATAAATTTTGTTATGCTAGGTTCGGTTAGCACAAAAACTATGACTAAGCAAATTGTGTTACGTCTGCCAGAGAATTAGCCGAGGAAATATAGAAAACGTAGCATTGTTGACGATATCACTCTTATTAAGAGAATGGGGCTGCCATAGGTTAGGTTAGGTAACATTTGTCAGGAAACAGGACAAGTGTTTCCTGACGCGAGTCTTAGTCATATTATGACCCGTCGCTAGAGTTTTTGGTCATCTGACCGAGGCCTTCCGCTGGCTTATCCGTCCACCCTTTAAAAATTATAGGGATGCTGTAGATGGCAGCTGAGGACAAAGATAAATCCCGGACATAAGGAAATACTTCTTAAATGACGTTAGAGCACCAAGTAGACGTGGATGAAGGAGGCAAACCACCATACAGAGTCTCAAGAAGAGGTATGATAAGGCACCACAGGACAGGAATCAATAATTCTTTTTTAAGCAGATAAAAGTCTGGGGTTGGAGCGATAAGTGTAAACCTGACAACCCAACTAGAGCACATATGTGACACGAGCGAGCACACATGTGACACGAGCGAGCACACATGTGACACGAGCGAGCACACATGTCGGCGACTCAATTAAAATACGCTGAGCAACACAAAAATATTGAACAGGCGTAGACGTTATAAAGGAGGCTGTCACACATCTACCCCGACACCACACCACTGTCACACACACACCCCTGTCACTACATTACACCACTGTCACTACCTCAATTAAAATACTCCCTGTCACACACAACACCACATACTAAGTACTTCCATACTACCACTGTCACTACACTATCACGTCACTACACAGTACCACTGTCACTACCACTACTACCACTGTCACTACCACTACTACCACTGTCACTACCACTACTACCACTACTCACTACTACCACTGTCACTACCACACTCAACCACTGTCACTACCATACTCTACCACTGTCACTACCACACTCAACCACTGTCACTACCATACTCTACCACTGTCACTACCACACTCTACCACTGTCACTACCTACTACACTACTACCACTGTCACTACCATACTACCACTACCACTACTACCACTGTCACTACCACTACTACTACCACTGTCACTACCACTACTACTACCACTGTCACTACCACTACTACCACTGTCACTACCACTACTACCACTGTCACTACCACCACTGTCACTACCACTACTACTACCACTGTCACTACCACTACTACTACCACTGTCACTACCACTACTACTACCACTACTACCACTGTCACTACCACTACTACTACAACTGTCACTACCACTACATTACTACCACTGTCACTACCACTCTACTACCACTGTCTACTACCATACTACTACCACTGTCACTACACACTACTACCACTGTCACTACACTACTACACACTACTAACACTGTCACTACCACTACTACTACCACTGTCACTACCACTACTACTACCACTGTCACTACCATTACTACTACCACTGTCACTACCACTACTACTACCACTGTCACTACCACTACTACTACTACCACTGTCACTACCACTACTACCACTGTCACTACCACTAATACCACTGTCACTACCACTACTACCACTGTCACTACCACTACTACTACCACTGTCACTACCACTACTACCACTGTCACTACCACTACTACTACTACACTGTCACTACCACTACTACCACTGTCACTACCACTACTACCACTGTCACTACCACTACTACCACTACCACTACTACCACTGTCACTACCACTACTACTACCACTGTCACTACCACTGACACTACCACCTACTACTACCACTGTCACTACCACTACTACTACCACTGTCACTACTCATTTACTACCACTACGTCACTACCTACTACCACTGTCACTACCACTACTACTACCACTTACACTGTACTACCACTACTACCACTGTCACTACCACTACTACTACCACTGTCACTCACCACTACTACTACCACTGTCACTACCACTACTACCACTGTCACTACCACTACTACACACTTACCTACCACTACTACTACTCACTGTCTCACTACCACCACTGTCACTACCACTACTACCACTGTCACTACCACTACTACTACCACTACTACCACTGTCACTACCACTACTACTACCACTGTCACTACCACTACTACTACCACTGTCACTACCACTACTACTACCACTGTCACTACCACTACTACTACCACTGTCACTACCACTACTACTACCACTGTCACTACCACTACTACTACCACTGTCACTACCACTACTACTACCACTGTCACTACCACTACTACACTACCACTGTCACTACAACTACTACTACCACTGTCACTACCACTATCCTCACTACTACACTACTACTGTCACTACCACTACCACTGTCACTACCACTACTACTACCACTGTCACTACCACTACTACTACCACTGTCACTACCACTACTACCACTGTCACTACCACTACTACTACCACTGTCACTACCACTACTACTACCACAGTCATTACTACTACTACTACTACCACTGTCACTACCACTACTACTACCACCACTACTACCACTGTCACTACCACTACCAGTCACTACCACTACTACTACCACCACTACTACCACTACCAGTCACTACCACTACTACCACCACTACTACTACCACCACTACTACCACTGTCACTACCACTACCAGTCACTATCACTACTACTACCACTGTCACTACCACTACTACTACCACCAACACTGCTACCACCACCACCCTGGATCAGCGGCCTCACCACCACCACCACCAGCGAGAGAGATTACCTTTTCATCTACCTGTGGTTAAAGAAATAGAGATAAATTCGTGGTGTAACGTGAACATTCTTTTGCGTGTAAGCCATCCTGTGTGATGGCAGGTGACAGTGAACATAGTCACGTATTGTCCAACTTTAATATATATATATATATATATATATATATATATATATATATATATATATATATATAAGGTGAATCATAGAATTGATGAGGGGAAATGGGTGAGTGGAGCACTTCGAGTCTGTGGAGACAAAGAACTTGCCCATGGAAGTAAAGAGGGAATGTATGAGAGTATAGTTATACCAACACTCTTATATGGGTGTGAAGCATGGGTGGTGAATGTTGCAACGAGGAGAAGGCTGGAGGCAATGGAGATGTCATGTCTGAGGTCAATGTGTGGTGTGAATATAATGCAGAGAATTCGGAGTTTGAAATTTAGGAGGAGGTGCAGGATTACCAAAACTATTATCCAGAGAGCTGAGGAGGGGTTGTTGAGGTGGATCGGACATGTAGAGAGAATGGAACGAGACAGAATGACTTCGAGAGTGTATAAATCTGTAGTTTAGGGAAGGCGGGGTAGGGGTCGGCCTAGGAAAGGTTGGAGGGAGGGGGTAAAGGAGGTTTTGTGTGCGAGGGGCTTGGACTTCCAGCAAGCGTGTGTGAGCGTATTTGATAGGAGTGAATGGAGACAAATGGTTTTTAATACTTGACGTGTTGTTGGAGTGTGAGCAAAGTAACATTTGTGAAGGGATTCAGGGAAACCGGCAGGCCGGACTTGAGTCCTGGAGATGGGAAGTACAGTGTCTGCACTCTGAAGGAGGGGTGTTAATGTTGCAGTTTTATAACTGTAGTGTAAAGCACCCCTCTGGCAAGACAGTGATGGAGTGAATGATGACGAAAGTTTTTCTTTTTCGGGCCACCCTGCCTTGGTGGGAATCGGCCGATGTGTTAAGAAAAATAAATAAAAATATATAAAAGGAAAGCAGCACAATGCGGATGTATACAATTTTGCTAATTAAAAAAAAGTTTCTTTTCATCAAATTTATACTAGAATATATATGATGTCCTTTTTACAACATGAGACGGACTCTTGACATCAGTGGGACCAACACCTGTCAGTTGGACCAACACCTGACATCAGTGGGACCAACACCTGATATCAGTGTTATCAACACCTGGCATCAGTTGGACTAACACATGACATCAGTGGAACCAATACCTGTCAGTTGGACCAACACCTGACATCAGTGGAACCAACACCTGACATCAGTGGGACCAACACCTGACATCACTCGCCAATTAGGATTTCTCCCGATATTTGAGTTCCCAGTGACGTCAGTATTTACAATAGACATCACTAATACAATACAAACTGTAGGAACACAACACTACCAACGCCCTCAACACTACCAGCGTCCTTAACACTACCAGCGACCTCAACACTACCAGCGTCCTCAACACTACCAGGGTCCTCAACACTACCAGGGTCCTCAACACTACCAGGGTCCTCAACACTACCAGCGACCTCAACACTACCAGCGTCCCCAACACTACCAACGTCCTCAACACTACCAGTGACCTCAACACTACCAGCGTCCTCAACACTACCAGGGTCCTCAACACTACCAGCGACATCAACACTACAAGCGTCCCCAACACTACCAGCGTCCCCAACACTACCAGCGTCCTCAACACTACCAGTGACCTCAACACTACCAGTGACCTCAACACCACCAGCGACCTCACCACTACCAGCGTCCTCAACACTACCAGGGTCCTCAACACTACCAGCGACATCAACACTACCAGCGTCCCCAACACTACCAGCGTCATCAACACTACCAGTGACCTCAACACTACCAGTGACCTCAACACTACCAGGGTCCTCAACACTACCAGCGTCCTCAACACTACCAGGGTCCTCAACACTACCAGGGTCCTCAACACCACCAGCGACCTCACCACTACCAGCGTCCTCAACACTACCAGGGTCCTCAACACTACCAGCGACATCAACACTACCAGCGTCCCAACACTACCAGCGTCATCAACACTACCAGTGACCTCAACACTACCAGTGACCTCAACACTACCAGGGTCCTCAGCACTACCAGCGTCCTCAACACTACCAGGGTCCTCAACACTACCAGGGTCCTCAACACTACCAGCGACATCAACACTACCATCGTCCTCAACATTACCAGCGTCCTTAACACTACCAGTGACCTCAACACTACCAGCGACCTCAACACCACCAGCGACCTCACCACTACCAGCGACCTCAACACTACCAGCGTCCTCAACACTACCAGGGTCCTCAACACTACCAGGGTCCTCAACACTACCAGGCCTCAACACTACCAGCGACCTCAACACTACCAGCGACCTCAACACTACCAGCGTCCTCAACACTACCAGCGACCTCAACACTACCAGCGACCTCAACACCACCAGCGTCCTCAACACTACCAGCGTCCTCAACACTACCAGCGTCCTCAACACTACCAACGACCTCAACACTACCAGCGTCCTTAACACTACCAGCGACCTCAACACCACCAGCGACCTCAACACCACCAGCGTCCTCAACATACCATCCTAACCAGCGTCCTCAACACTACCAGGTCCTCAACACCACCAGCGACTCAACACCACCAGCGACCTCAACACCACCAGCGTCCTCAACACTACCAGCGACCTCAACACTACCAGCGTCCTCAACACTACCAGTCTCAACACTACCAGCGACATCAACACTACCAGGTCCAAACTACCAGCGTCCTCAAACCTACCAGTGACCTCAACACTCACCAGCGACTCACCACTACCAGCGTCCTCAACATTCCAGGTCTACTCAACAGCCTCAACACTACCAGGTCCTCAACACTACCAGGGCCTCAACACTACCAGCGTTATCAACACTACACGTCCCCAACACTACCAGCGTCCCAACACTACAGCGTCCTCAACACTACCAGTGACCTCAAACTACCAGTACTCAACACCACCAGCGTACTCAACACTACCAGCGTCCTCAACACTACCAGGGTCCTCAAACTACCAGCGAATCAAATACTCAGCGTCTCAACACTACCAGCTATCAACACACAGGACCATCTACTAGTCCAACTCAGGCAAATACGGTAAGGTCAATATCCGAAATTACCACGTCTAAACACATGTAATACACGATCTAAAGGATAATTCTCAGTTATCATCTCCAATACAGCTCTCAACTACAACACTTACATTAAAAAATTTTAATGGGATTACTGTAACGTATTAAATATTTGTTATATTATATATATTTATATAGATAATATATATATATATATATATATATATATATATATATATATATTGCCGAATAGGTGGCTTAATAACAACGCTCTTGCCATAAAAGGCAAGCGAAAATTTGTGTATACAATAATTTCGCAAAAATCATTCTGAACCTAACGAAAAAATGTATTTCATTGTGTTTGTTTATTATGAAATTATTATAAACTTATCTAAAATATATTTAATTGGATTAGGCTAAATTAAATTGTTATAATAAGATTAGGTAAGTTTTCTAAGGTTCTTTTGGTACAAAATTATTAATTTTTACTGCCAAGTGAGTGTAAAACGAAAGCCTGTAATTGCTTTACATGATGGTAGGATTGCTGGTGTTTTTTTTTCTGTCTCATAAACATGCAAGATGGTACGTCTTGCTACTTCTACTTACACTTAGGTCACACTGTACATGAATGTACAAGCATATATATACACGCCCCTCTGGATTTTTTCTATTTTCTTACTAGTTCTTGTTCTTGTTTATTTCCTCTTATCTCCTTGGAGAAGTGGAACAGAATTCTTACTCCGTAAGCCATGCGTGTCGTAAGAGGTGACTAAAATGCCGGGAGCAACGGGCTAGTAACCCCTTGTCCTGTATACATTACTAAAGTTAAAAAAAAAAGAGAAACTTTTGTATTTCTTTTTGGGCCACCCTGCTTCGGTGGGATACGGCCGGTTTGTTGAAAGAAGAATATATATAAACACTATCTCTCGGTCCACAGTAAAATTTGAACCTGCACACTCTACATCAAAGTACGCAGTACTTTATAAACGCAGCCAGACCCCCAGATATAAGTATGGGCGCCTATGCGAAGCTAGACTGTCACTCTTATACCTTTATACAGGGTCAATCACCCCACCTTTCCCCCTCCCACACTACTCTTGGCCCTCTTACCACCCTCGTCACCCGTCCTCCTTCAACACATCCTTCTTCCATGAAATAAGACATTTGCAGGGTTAGGATATTTTACCGAGGAAAGATTTCTCCACGAAATGGCTCCCTCAGTCGGGATTGTTGGTATTTTATACCCTCTCTTACCCACACCCTTCTTTCTCCCTCGAAGTTATCATATATGGTCATTCTCTCTACTTTCTATCCCCGAATCCCTTACCGTTTTCTCCTAGCTTTATTGTTCTCCCTACCATCCTTTGATTTCCGTGATCTCTGCTCAGTCCCAATCTTCACTTGCAGTTTGTCCGGTCTGAGAGTATCCCACCAATACCAACCCTCGCCCTTCCATCTCTATCATTTCATCCATAATCCACCATTTTCTTTCCTAAATCAGTGTGTCGTTCTCAGTTCAGAGTGACGCCCAAGAAATCCCTCACTCCCTCCGTCTTTCCCTTCCTCCCTGCGTCTCTCTCTTCCTCCCTGCGTCTCTCCCTTCCTCCCTGCGTCTCTCTCTCTCTCCCTCCTTCTCTCCGTCTCAAAGGCGCTGCCTTCAATAACTTCTCGAATCTCTTCATAACTTACGTTTTCAAGAAACCGTTCGTCTGTCTACATCACTATTACGTACCAAGAAACTACTGGTGTCTCCACCACTACAACCTTTAAGAAACCACTGGTGTCTCCACCACTACAACCTTTAAGAAACCACTGGTGTCTCCACCACTACAACCTTTAAGAAACCACTGGTGTCTCCACCACTACAACCTTTAAGAAACCACTGGTGTCTCCACCACTACAACCTTTAGGAAACCACTGTGTCTCCACCACTACAACATTTAAGAAACCACTGGTGTCTCCGTCACTATAATTTTCAAGAAACCAGGTGTCTCCACCACCTGCACACCACTATAACAACTAATAATGAAGAAAGTGTGACATAAACCCAGTGAAGAGGCGCCATGATTACATTAGTAAACAGTATATCAACATGCGCGGCCCAAGACTTTTCAACCTGCTACCAAAAGATATTAGAAATACTGCCGGAACGAATATGAAAATTTCCAAGAAGCTGGACAATTTCTTTCTTTAAGTGCCGTATTATACTGCCTGTGATTATACAGTGGCCTGATGCCGCTAGCGCAAATAGCCTGGTTGACCAAACGGTCAACAGAGAAGCCAAGCCTCAAGGTGGGCTGCGGAGAATAGAAGAGGCCTAGAAACCGGTCAATACACAGCTGAAACATCACTACAAGCTACATGAAACTAGTGGTGTGCCTTCCTTACTCACAACAACATCCAGGAAACCTCTCGTATATCTTTGACTCTCACAAACACTTCCTCACAAAAAACAATCATGAGGAGGAAGGGTAAGGACATGGAGCAGCTGCCACTGGTGAGGCTGTAACTCTTGTGTGAGACGCTGCTTCAAGCTCCACCCAACACTTGCTTCATCCCACGACTCGGCCACCAAAGTCCACAAACTTTGTCTTTATGGGTACAGAAAAAGTTACTTGTCTTCCCTCGATGCTCCTGAAACAAGTAGCGGCGGGCATGGTAAAGCCAGCGACACTTGTCTTTTTTGTTTTGTTTGCCCTTAATTGCTGCCAAGAGTTGATTAGAAAGCTTTTTAACACGATCGTATAAGAGCTCAGCGTTAGTAACCCCACGAGCCACACGTGCTTGCTCTACGGGATCCTTCTATTACACAACCAGTCTCAGTTCTGCCAACTAAGCCGAACTCTGAATTGACAAAATTGTATAGACTCCCAGAAGTCCGTGATGTGCCCTGAGGGCGGCGAGTCACTGGATGAGGTGGGATGTTATATGAGGCCCCAGATCCTCCAGGTATTTACGTAATCCATTTCCCCCTCGGTTCTTACATCAACCTCAAAGCGAACCTTTGTAAATGCACACAAATATTTATTTGGACGAGTCGAGCTCTGGCTCCTGGGCCTGCCTCTTAAGCGTCACAGACCATCATTACTGGTACCTGGCCTCCAGAGCCCTATCATATTGAAATTTATTTTTAAAACTATGGAGTCTGCTTCTACCACTTCCACATTCACTTCTTTCCGCTGCCCTACTAACCTGAAAGTCAAAAAAAAAATCCTCACATCCCTGTGTCTCCTTTGTGTGGCTTTC
The DNA here is from genome assembly GCA_009830355.1 of Cherax destructor. Classification (NCBI taxonomy): domain Eukaryota; kingdom Metazoa; phylum Arthropoda; class Malacostraca; order Decapoda; family Parastacidae; genus Cherax; species Cherax destructor. The sequence continues at coordinate 493,021 of WNWK01000283.1, forward strand.
GCATTTCTCCACCCATTAGTTCCTCCGAGTATTTTGTGAGTCATAATCGTGTGCACCTGTATGTATGCTCATCTATATGCGGTTTCCGGGGTAGAATCTAAGCTCCTGGCTCTGCATCTTAATTTGCCTGGTTTACTCCCTCCTAGCCTCACGGGCCCTATCATACCTATTATTAAAGCTATGTAGAGGACTTGGTGCTACCACTTCTTTGTCCAGAGGTCATTCCACCTCCTGAACACCCTGACGCTGCAAAAAAAAAAAAATCATGACCTAACTGTGACTCGCCTACATATCTAACCTCCAAGTGTGCCCTCGTGTGTGTGTGTGTGTGTGTGTGTGTGTGTGTGTGTGTGTGTGTGTGTGTGTGTGTGTGAGAGAGAGAAAGAGAGAGAGAGACAGATAGAGACAGAGAATCTGTACAGAGAGACACACACACACAAATACAAGAGAGACATACACAGAGAGAGAGAGACAGATAGAGCAATATGTAACGGACTATCAAAGCAAAGATGGGAGGAGATGAGAGAAAAAAAACATTGAGTGTAAAAAGGATGAGGGGAAAAAAGGAGGAGGAAGAAGCAGAAAAAGAGTAGGCTCACTAATTGGTTCCTGGCTGCCTCCCTTTCCCCTCTCTTCAAAACTACTCTCCTCTCCCTTCTCTTCATCACTATATTTTCTTTCCCTTCCCTTCAACAACACCTTTCATCCCCCCGTCTCTCTCTCCTCTACCATCCTTCCCTCCCCTCACCACCATCAACCCCCTACCCAAACCTCCCCCTTCCCCTAACAACCCTACCATCACCCACTCAACGCCTGCATGTAAATAAAGACACAATTCAAGTTATTGCGTTATACTATGAAGACGTTTCGCCCACCAGGAACTAATCTTGAATTAATTAGACTTATACTTAAGAGAAATTTTCCAAACCAAAATAAACGTTGTACTTAATGACTTTACACTTTTACTTTAAAAAAATTATATTTTTGGTACTTAAATTATTAGAATTAACAATGAGCCATTAGCCGGCATTAAAAACATGAGATTCATCTGAATTAACAGAAGGGGATTTGCCGGAATTAACAAAAGGGGATTTGCCAGAATTGAGAGCGGAGGATTTACCGGAGACCATTAGGGCCAACACACAACTAGGCCGGATTTGCCAAATGAAAATCCATAAGTGGTACACGACAAAAACACGACAACGTCGATAATCGACGCTTAACCCATCATCAATAAACTATATTCTCTCGCTCTCACTCTCTCTTTTGCTCTCGCTCTCTGTACTCCAAGGTCCTATTTAACACCTACTGAAGCACATGCTCCAAGCACTAGAGTATTCATCAGTAGACCTATTGATGTATTAATTGATATTTTAGCACTGTATTCACCTATTTGTGGTTGCAGGGGTCGATTCATAGCTCCTGGCCCTGCTTCTTCGCTAGTAGCTACTCGGTAGGGGTGTGTGTGTGTAGTCACCTATTTGTGGTTGCAGGGGTCTTTCATAGCTCCTGGCCCCGCCTCTTCACTGGTGTGTGTGTGTGTAATCCCTCTTAGTCATTATTTACATCTACAGCAGCAGTTATGTTCGTGGTGTCTCATCTTCAATATTCTATTCATCACATATTTCTTATTTTCCAATGGTTGCAGCACTTAGTAATTGCGGCACTTAGTAATTGCTCCTTTAATACATTCCACTGGTTAACCATTATTCAAGAAGAATTTTTTGTATTATTCTTTCCACTCCACTTTGCACCTGTGGTGTCTTGCTGTCCCTCTTACAGTTACTAAAATATTCTTTTTCTACTCCCTCGTGTCCTTCCAAGACCTTACATGTGGTTATTGCACCTCCTCTTGTCTTGCTGTCAACCCGCATGGGCAAACTTGAATGTTTACCTCAACTCTGGCAGCCGTTTTGTTGCTCTTCTTTGAACATTTTCTAACTTATCTACATGTTTCTTTTTTTCAGGTGTGGGCACCACATAACTGCTGCATACCTTTGATATACCTCTGATGTGTTTCGAGAGTCGCACTACTCTCACTACTCCAATTTTGGCCTAATATATATTAAAAACAACTTTGCCAATGTATAAGTTAATCATAATCTCATTTATATGATCTTCCGGTGACAATTTTTTTATTAATAATAACTTCTAGCTCTCTCTCTCTCTCTATCCGTTACTTTCAGTATTTTGTCACACAATCTATATTCATGTGGCTTAACTTCACGTTCTTCCATTTCCATTACATTGTATTTATCTACATTAAATTCCATCATCCATCTATCACTCCATATGCATAACTTATCCAGATCCTCTTGTAAAGAGTTACAGTCATTTTATTATTTTATTTTACATCAGATTTTTGCATCTGCAAACATCTTCATATATTTTTTTTATTCCTTCTGATAAATCATTTATATAAATCAGAAACATTATTGGGGCAAGTACAGAAACTTGCGGCACCCCACTTGTGACATCACCATGTCAACATTTTTCTTCTGATAACTCTTCGCATTTTTCTCTCAAACACACACACAAAGTCTCTGAACAACTGTAATAATTTACCTTTAATTCCTCTTATATTTAGCAGTGTTCAAATTAGTCATTCATGGATAACTCTATCAAAAGCTTTCTTAATGTCTACGTAAATACAATCTACCCAGCCATTTCATTCCTCAACAAATTCCGTAACTCTGTAATAATAACTTGACAAATTTGATATACATGAATTAACAGACTGAAAACAAAACTGTTTACTAGTTAGTATGTTATTTTATAAGTGTTGAAGCCACAGAAGACAGTGATGTTCAATGAGCATAAAATATCAGTTACTACATCAGAGAAGAATGGGGGAAATAAAAGCAAGATCAGAATACAAGATAAACTCAAACCACTCAGTAGAACGTAAGTCAAATGTGAGAGACCTGGAAGTGATAATATTAGAAGATCTCGTTTCAAGGAGCACAACAATGTTATCATCGCAACTGAAAGAAAAATGGAACTTTCAAAACAAGGGATGCCAAGCCAATGGTGATACTTTTCAGGTCACTTGTTCTCTCTACACAGACTTGAATATTGTTGTGTAAGGACAACCATTACCGCTCGTGTAAACTCAGACAAGCACCTAAATTGCTGGGAGTGCCTGATGTAAATAGAACTGTACTACTTAGAACGTAGGCGAGAAAAATATATCATAACCTACACCTGGAAGTCATTGGAGGGATTGGTATCAAACCTGCACATCGAAATAATTATACTTATAAACGTAAGAGGACTGGCAGACGGTGCCAGTTACCTTCAATAAAAAGCAGGGGAGCGATGATTACACTGAGAGAAAGAACTCAATAAGTGTTAAGGAACCACAAATCTTTAACATAGTTTCTTCACTCATAAAGGGATTACCAAAAAAAAAAAAAAAAAAAAACTAGCTGCCTGCAAGAGGTAACTCAACAGATTCCTCTACAACAGTTCCTGATCATCCAGTTGTGGTGCATACGTTGGGCTGCAGTAGATGGACACTGACAGCTCGATCGATCACAGGCCAGCAAACAGGAGGCCTGGTCTGGGACCGGAACAGTGACCCCCAGAAGCGACTCCAGGTAAACTCCAGGTATTGCCCTTTTACAATAATTGAACAACACTGCTTCCATGTATTTGTTAATTCACCCTCCTGCAGATAAATCTTCAAAATATTCCATAGTGGACAGCGTATTTTTTTCTGACCAAGAGTTTTATTCTTACCGGCAATTAATAATTATTTCTTTATATCCTCTTCAGTTATTTCAATCATCCTTTAATTCAGCTGTCTGTCTTGGATTTAAATACCAGGGATACTAATGACCATCGAGGTCAGGTAGGTATCCTCATACCAGGGATATTAAGGACCATCGAGGTAAGATAGGTATCCCCATACCAGGATATGGTACTAATGACCCATTAGAAAATGTAAATTCAGGGTATCCCCCTTACCAGGGATACAAATAACCAACAAAAATTAAGATATTATTACTTTTAAAAACACAACAGAACTCAAGAAATAAAGTTGAAAAGAAAGAGTTGAAATTTAAAGTGGGGCAATGGAGAGGGGCAATGGAGAGGGGCAGTGGAGTGAGGTAGTAGAGTCAAGCAGTGGAGTGGGGCAGTAAAGTGAGTCAGTGGAGTGAGGAAGTACAGTGGGACAGTGGAGTGAGGCAGCAGGGAATACAATCAGAATCTTTGGCTTTACTGGAGGTTGGTGTGAGGTTTGGCTTCAAGACTGCGGTGTTCAGTACGTGCAAGTCACTGAACTGCGGTGTTCAGTACGTGCAAGTCACTGAACTGTCTTAGTCTGAACTTCGGTGTTCAGTGGCCTGACGAAGGAACACGGAACTCCTGGCCTTGTTCAGACGGACACGGCACTGCTCTTGGCTTTATTCGCAAGCACGAGCATCTCTGGCTTTGATTCGAAGGAACACGGAGCACTGAATCTTCGGTGATTCAGGAACACGGAGCACTCTTCGTCTGTTCGAAGGAACAAGTAGAACCTCGGCTTTGATTCGAGTGAAGCACTGAACCTCTTCGGTGATTCAGAAACGGGCACTGTCTCTTCGGAACGGGACCTCTTCTGGTCTGATTCGAAGGACACTGGACTATGGCTCTTAGTTGAAGGCAGGACACTTCTGCTCTGATTCGAAGGAAGGAGACTTTTGGTCTTGATTCGAAGGAACACGGAGCACCTCTTCTGGCTCTTGATTCGAAGGAACACGGAGCACCTCTTCCTGGCTCTTGATTCGAAGGAACACGGAGCACCTCTTCTCGGTTCTTGATTAGAAGGAACACGGAGCACCTCTTCTCGGCTCTTGATTCGAAGGAACACGGAGCACCTCTTCTTGGCTCTTGATTCGAAGGAACACGGAGCACCTCTTCTTCGGCTCTTGATTCGAAGGAACACGGAGCACCTCTTCTTGGCTCTTGATTCGAAGGAACACGGAGCACCTCTTCTCGGCTCTTGATTCGAAGAACACGGAGCACCTCTTCTTGACGAAACCTAGTAAGCGAAACGTCATCATAATAAAGACTTAAGATATTTCAAATTTGATTTGCGCCAAACTTGATTACCACCACTTCCTCGGGAGCTGTGTAGCCTCTACGGGTTTAGCGCTTACCGTGATCATGGTATCAACATATTTTGCTCAATCTCGTCAGTGATGGAGGATATTAACAATTTAACACTGCGGACAGCGTCCAGCACCGAGGCTCCAGCTGCGGGTCATCATATGACTTAAGACCCGCGTCAGGAAACGCTTGTCCTGTGTCCTGACAAACCTTACCTAACCTGACCAACGAAGTTTATCTCGGGAGACCCGTTCAGAAGGCAAGAACTTCTGGAGTCATGCAAGTCGGTGGTTGACACGCAACTTCATACAAGTATTTAACATTATCAAAGGGTACGTCGATCTTGACTCAAAGATGTACTCGAGTATTACACAACACAAGTTTAAATATTGATAAACTAACTCCGACGAAGAGAAATAATTTATATTTACCGACTGGTAAATATTTTAAATGGACTAACAGAAGTAGCAGAATAATAACGCAGCGACTTTAAGCAACAAGTTAGGTAACTAAATACCAAATGAGCAATACCAAACTAGTGACATTTAGGAAGTTGTATCGTCGCGTGCCGACCCGAGGCAACACTTCCCTGGAAAATGGTTTAGTGATACTGAGATGTGGAAGAAGGCAATGTACAGTTCAGGACATTTATTATATTAAACGTTTCGCCACTCGTGGCGAAACGTTTCCTCTAATAAATATCCTGAACATTACATAAGCGTCAATTTCCACGAGATTTTCCTGTTGGCTACCTGATCAACTAGACTATCTCTGCCCGCGGCCATCACCACCTACACAGGCAACAAAACGAAACACCAACAGCAGCAACACTAGTACAAAAAAAATAAAACAACATTAATTTCACAACTTCAGCGTTAATACAAAAATGACATGAGTTAAGAGTGTAGCCGGTGGTGAGGTGAGAAAGAACGAGAGTTACACGAACACTGGGGAACTCCAGATGAAGAGCCGCACGAAATTAACTACAGAGAATCCGGCGTCTATAATTAGTTATTCACTAATTGCTTGTACCGCGTGAATCCCCCCCGCTCGTTAAAGGCGATGTCGGCTTATCGCTAAACATATTCTGGAGCAGAGACAAGAGTGGTAATAAAGTGCTGGATACACAACATTTTCCAGACGGTGGAGTATTCGAGGGAGCTGTTTTATTGTCGTGTGTTAATGTTGCTAGAATTACCGACACTGTGTTGGGTAAAAGGACACAAGTGCAACTAATGTGACATTTTATTGTGGCAACGTTTCGCTTCCAGGTAATGGCTGGACAAAGCTCCTGGAGAGCGAAACGTTGCCACAATAAAATGTCGTATTAATTGCACTTAGTGTCCCTTTACCTACAATATTTTACTATCAGGAGGAACATGTTTCCTGACGAGGTCTTGTTGAAGAAGTGAAATGTGAATTGTTCAAGCCACAGTTTTGTGGCTGGAACAATTCACAAATAACCCGCAACTTGGAGGAAAACCTCAGAGGGCGATTATGTTCAGCCTGGACCATCATCAAGACTAAGTAACTGGTCCAGGAGGACCGATCATCTAGAGTTTCATCTCCAGATCGCTGATTACTTGTGCAGTAAAGTGAATCACTGTCTTGTGGTCGTTCAGTTAAGCTTTAAGTCATTTACACGAGGTGTCTTCCATTGGATTATAGGTCCATTCCATAAAAATTAATGTGTACCTGTAGTCGATTTCAGGCGTCACCGTCCCCACAGCCCAGTCCCAGATCAATTAACTTCTATGTGCTGGCTGCACCACAGCCCGGCTAATCAGAAACAAACTTAAGAACTTACCAAATTCCCTTTATGTATGAAAGACACTAAAAAGTCTTGGTCCCTATACACTTACTAAGACATCACTTAATATAGTCACTGCACCCCTTGGGTATTTTGCATCGTCTGTCAAGTCTCTTGGCCTCGTCTCGTAGGGAGTAACTTGTGTGTGACTATTTGGGACGAATTATCTAGGTGTACTCTCCTCGCCTAATTCCCAAGGAGTACAGTTCATTTATATAAGCATCAATGTCGCCTGTCTTAAAAAAAAAGTCTGTTAGCGTATAGCTGGAACACAGCTGTACGCTAACATAACGAATGAACATACGCATACAAGACCATCACAAGATGTAGTTATTTTCTCGAGTATCAAACTTGATATTCAAGAGGCAGCTCGCTTCAAAACGAAAATTTTTTTTTTTTGCTAGATACTGCGCTAGTTTACATTGGTGCAAGCTTGCCGAGGACGCTTTTCATATTAAAATATATATATATATATATATATATATATATATATATATATATATATATATATATATATATATGAAAAGCGTCCTCGGCTAGCGTCCTGGCTAGTGCAGTGTAGTTATATATATATATATATATATATATATATATATATATATATATATATAATATATGCGACCTTTTCGGTACTCGGTACTCCAAGTCTTAAAGGTGGGGAAGAAGTTGCCTCGTAACATCACCGACCAATATTCCGTAAACTAGGAAACACACTTTTTCCCCACTTCATAAAAAAATATCACTAATAAAAAAAGTTTAGAAAACATGGCTAAAAGAAATTTATGAAGAAAGTTTGGCGTGCCGAGTAAGCTTGGCCGCATATAGCGCGACCTGAAAAGCTTCCAGTCCATACCAGGGATGTGCTGGGCTTTAATCTACGTCGTTCTGAGTGCAGTTTACTGAGTGAGAACCAGGGCTGGCAGGTCTTGCCAACCAGTGCGCTAGAGACATACTTGCTGCTCAGTAAACCTTTATTACAGACGTTTGGGTAGAGCTTTACATTTTATTTTACTCTAATCCCTCAGGAGTCATTCATATAAAGACTGGAGGAGGGGAGAGACGCATGGGAGGCATTCAGGTTCGATCCAAGAGCTCCTCGTCAACACCAAGGCACCTGTCTGGAGAGTAGAGCTTTACACACACACCAGTCTATAATAAAAACACCAGTAACTCTAGAGAGTTAGAAGCAACCAGTCGGTGAAGACGCTACTGCAAGGAGACCACTCGAGGCGAGATGGCTTGCACCTGCAACATATTTTTAAGGCACAGACATTACGAGCAATACGGGATTTTTAAGACGCTCTTGGCAGAGAGGGTAAAAATCATTTAAGAAGCCAAGCGCCTCTGAGACTGCCACCGCCGCTGCCGCTGCCTCCTCCTCCTCCTCCTCTCAAAACCACTATTTTTTGGAGGTTTTAACACAAGTACTTTATAGTTTGATGGTCAGGCTCAGTGTAAACCATGTCTAAGGTTGGGAAATATTTGTTAATAGTGTCGGGGAGGTAGCGGTAAACGGGATAGTTTGTCCAGGAGGCAGACAACCCTCGCTGGAATTCTCACGTTTACTCTCACACATTAAAGCCAATTTTTAAGCAGCAAACGTTAATTGCAAGGGCGAGGGTGTTTGTTTTGTATAATGAGACGGTGGTCGTGCGTGTGTGTGTGTGTGTGTGTGTGTGTGTGTGTGTGTGTGTGTGTGTGTGTGTAGTGTGTGTGTGTGTGTACGTGTGTGTGTGTACGTGTGTGGTGTGTGTGTGTATGTGTTGTGTGTGTACGTGTGTGTTACGTGTGTGTGTGTACGTGTGTGTGTGTGTGTGTGTGTGTGTGTGTGTTGTGTGTGTCGTGTTGTACGTCACCTAATTGTTGTGCAGGGTCGAGACTCAGCTCCGTGTGTGCCCTCGCTCTGTCGCTGTCCGCTAGTGGGTCGTGCTGCTACTCACCTACTCCATGAGGTCTGAGATCATACCTGCTGTCTTACAGCAACTATGTATGGTTCCCTGCCTCCCTATATGTTCTTGTCTAGACATGTATTCCACTTCCTGTTGTATGTGTGTGTGTGTGTGTGTGTGTGTGTGTGTGTGTGTGTTGTGTGTGTGTGTGTGTGTGTGTGTGTGTGTGTGTGTGTGTGACTATTCCACTTTCTGACAACTCGGTGACTGAAAAAATACTTCCTAACATCCCTGTGATTCATCTGAGTCTTCAACTTCCAACTGTGTCCCCTTGTTGCTGTGTCCCATCTCTGGAACATTCTGTCTATGTCCACCTTGTCGATTTCTCTCAGTATTTTATAAGTCGTTATCATATCCCCCCTATCTCTCCTGTCTTCCAGTGTCGTCAGGTCGATCTCCCTTAACCTCTCCTCGTAGGACTTACCCCTTAGCTCTGGGACTAGTCTTGTTGCAAACCTTTGCACTTTCTCTAGTTTCTTGACGTGCTTGACCAGTTAGACACTGAAACATTTGCAAGTATGAGGACAAAGGAAAATATGCAGCGTTTCTTCGCTTTCAATAACAATAATAAAAAGATGTAATTCGGTCGCTGCGGGATCGTAGAAGGTATCCCCGTATTCCATAACCTCAGTCCCTTGTGCCTCAATGCTTGCGATTGGAACAGTGCAGAGTGCGGCATAAGTTTGTAATTCGGTCAGATATTAGCATTGAAGGTTTGAAGTGAATAAGAAGAAGCATTCCCAAGTTATTATATGAAAACTAGTATCTCAATTTCTTCAAAACATGGCAAATTAGGACGTACACAGCCCAAAATCATATACCTTACCTTACCTTTGTTGAGTTCTGGGAGTTTTTCAACTCCCAGAGCACGCCAGCCAGCCTTGGAGCTAAACTGAAGAGGCATTCCCTTGTTATCCCAGAGAGATCAATATCCTAAAATCCACCAGCATTATTAAGCTTTAGGTCGCTCAGAAGTTACATTATCAAGTTACCAACGTTGAGGGTTGAAGCCAATCGGATGATGTGCCCAGAAATTACTGCATGAATAGTAGCATTTCAATTTTCCCAATTTATTCTTAAAAAATGGATCTTACGCAGGACAAAACTCTAAATTTTTATTTAAGTAAAACTGGCCAGCTTTTAAATACGAAAGAAAGTGAATAGGCTTTAGGTACATAACATTAATATTTTTACAATAATTTAGAGGTCACACAGATTTTAGAGGAACATGAAAGGACATTATGCAGATTTAACTTAGGCTAGTTTATGCAGATTTAACTTAGGATAGTTTATGCAGATTTAACTTAGGATAGTTTATGCAGATTTAACTTAGGATAGTTTATGCAGATTTAACTTATCAAACACTGTGACTTGTGATCAGAAGAGACATTCTCCAGTTAACTGTCTCACAGAAATCAATATAATAAATAATACTGGCAGGTCAAAACTTACACAACCTAGCATGAAGAGGAAGCTTCACTTCAAGAAGAAAACACTTCGACACTAAAAGTTTAAAGCCGATCAGAAGATGCATTCTCCAGTTACTGTACAGAATCCAGCAAAATGTGCATGTACACAGTCTCCACCCAGGGCACGTTTCACCCATGTCATACGATGTATCACCCATTAAAATCGATGCCGTCCACAATGTTTTTACACACTTATAAAACAAACTTGTGACGAAACGTCGACGTAAGTTTCCCTCTCTTGTGTGCGGTTTATTTGTGTATTGTTCAAGTTTTATTTTAATCATGGGGAGGGCATTCAGATTCAACCCAAGCAAGAGAAAAAAACAAGTCCAATTCCTTGGATCAAGAGCACCTCACCAGTATCAAGGCCCCTCATCCCCTTCCCTCAGGAAGCATAATTCAGTCTTATAATGCGAAATAATGCTGCACCATTTCGATGTTAAAAGTGGTACAGTGGCACCTACACTCCAGTAAGAATACCAATCTTATTCTACCCTAAGTAGGATACACGACTTTTGAAAGTTTGAAGCCGACCAGATGAATCTTTCTATAGTTATCTCACTATTTCAGTTTCAGGAAAAGTTTTACTGGCTGGCCCCGCTTTACAGCGCTTTGAGTTAGTGTTTCGCTAATACAGCGGTCCATTCTTCATTTATTCAGACTTCCTACAATAAATATATTCACCACTCACTATAAGCTAAGTATGAAAATATTTTAAGGTAAGTAATGCGTGTACTGTATATGCATTTTATAGGCCTAGCTCGACTGCTCACTCAATATATGATAGTGTAAACATATTATCAGTCTTTTATATGCATTTGAAAGTAAAAAAAAAGGATACATTTCACTTTACAGCGATTTTCGCTTTACAACAGCAGCCCGGAACCTAACCTGCTGTATCAGCGGGGCCACCCTGTAAACGCAGGGTCACGTGCGCTAGTCAACTGTTCCAAGAACATTCACCCAGTAACAGTCAACCTGGAAGACCAACAAGTCACAATACCGTGACTGGAACAATACACAAATAACCCACACATAGGAGAGATGAGCTTACCACGACGTTTCGGTCCAACTCGTACCATGTACAGAGTCACCGGGATTGAGAATTTGAAACTAACTGGCTAAGGTGTTGTGAGATAGTAGAGTCTCGGAGGAAGTTAGTAGCAGACTAACTAACACAAAAGTTTTTAAGGACTCGTTAAGCTCGTCAAAATTAAAAGCGCTATAAAAACCCGAGTTTTCAATAATTTTCAATTTTCTTTCTTGCAGTTCTATTCTATTTAAAATTCTCTACACTACTCTATGAAAGAAAAATATTGATTTTGTGTTTTTTTCTAAATCCAATATAATAAAAAAAAACTTCTATTTAGTAAACAACAACTGTTCAGTGTTTGAAGCCTATCAAGAGAGGCATTCTTTAGGTATGGAAACCAATTTATATGACGAAATTGGCACTTTAAAATGTAAACAGATCAAAATGAAAGGCAAACTTTCCTCTAATAAAACCCATCAACACAAAGTTTGAAGCCTATCGGAAAAGGCATTTTCTATTAGTTGATGAATCCAACGGCAAAGTGGGACTTATGCAGCGCAATAACAATGAAAACTTTGCTTTGTGGAAAGCAATCAAGGCTGAAAATTTGAAGCCGATCACAAGACGCATTCTCCAGTTATCGCACGGATTCCAACCATTCAAAGTTTTATATATATAAAAAATCAGTGCTGTGCCGTTAAATACTGAAGTCATTCAGAAGAGTCAGACTTGAATATATTTGAAGAGACACAGCCACACAGTGGTTTCATCAGTTCAATACAAAGAAGAACGGTGGAAAGAGAGGAGGAGTTTTGAGGTAATCAGTCCCTCAGGCAGGAATCGATGTGTCCAGTCCCAAATATTTCACAAGTGTCTCATTATCAACTTGTGGGTTTTTGAACCACTTATCACATGAATATATTTAAGTGATTCATTGGGAATCAAAATTTCACAAAACACAAAACTCTTGAATTTCACTCTCCGTCGTCGTCTAATTAAAAGGCTCCTTTTTTTAACGTGTGAAGCTACGACGCAGGTTTTGGAAGATCTGAGTCCCCCAGGATGCTGGGGATGGGTTAACAACTCTGGTCACAGGGGGCGCCTGCACATGCCAACTGTTCCCAGAGTCTCGCCGTAGTTACCCTACACTAGGCTACTAGTGTCACGATGACAGCGAAATGAAATAACAAAAAGTTGGAGGAAGAAAAAATGAGACAAGAAAAAATTATATAATAATAATAATAATAATAATAATAATAATTACACGGCAAAATATTTAAAAGCTTTAATTGTATCTAAACGAAAAAAATATATATTAAAACTTGCTTCATATATTTAGAAACGGAACCTCTACTATGAGTCCTGTAAATACTTAAACTAGGCTACTATGTACCTTGAAGATATATGAATATCTATATTTCGAGGAATGGGCCAGAAAAATAATCTTATCATATGCCTGTCAACAGTGTGTCACGGCCATTCTCCTAAATCCCAGCTGTTGATCTGAAGAATTAAATATTTAGAAAGTCATGTTCATATTTTTAAAATAATCTATATTATATCTATATATATTAAATATAGGCTATATGGAGCTTAAAATATATATATATTTTTTTTTTCAAATACCAAAAAAATAATCTTTCATATGCCTCAAATGTGGTTCCCCAGTTCTCTCTAAAATCCCAGTGTGAAAGAAGAATTAATTTTAGGCACGAAGCAACTTTTAATGAGCAGAATTCACTTACATGACGTTGACTTTATAACCTAACACTCATGACTTGACCACACAGCAAGACACCGAGGAGATCTGTCGGTACTTTCCTTTTCTTCTAGCGAATAACACTATGTAACTGTATGCAAAACTACGTGCTTGACTTGTGCTATGTGCTAAACTATGCTCTTGTGTTCTAATGGGCAGTGGGTCCAGGGTAGTTGACCCAGGTAGATGGTCTAGGACTGCGGGCTCATTGTAGTGGAGCCAGGGTTGTGGGTGCAGAAGTTGCAACAGGCAGGAACACCCGGGCTGGAAGACATATAGATCAAGATTTTATTAAGACAGAGTTTCGCTCTGCAAGAGTTTTATCATGTCATGACTTGATGAAGGTCTCCTTAAGCGAAAGGTTGTCTTAATAAACTGGTAAAATGACTGAAGGGTTTTTTTTGTATGCCCCAGGAGCGCTCTGATCTACACCAGTGTTTCCTTTCGTGCTGCACGCTCGGGTTACCCAACGTTGGTTCAGTAGTTGTCAATAAGGGATTCCTTACGATGCAAAGTGTTGATGCTGCTCTCACTGTGGCCGCAGCACCTGCAGCATAGCTGAAACCAGCAGCAACGGCACCTGTGTCCCACACGCAGCAACAACAGCGTGTCTGTGTGGGTTGTTTTCTTGTTGCTCAATATACTCCATGGTCCAGAGCTACAAAATCTTTACGACAGTCTCTTTCTTCAGCAGAAGGAAGCATGTGGTGGAAGTAGAAATGGAATAGGAGACACAGCTGCTGTACTATGTAGCGGAGGAGGAGATGCAGCTGCAGCACTGTCATATATGGGGGATGCTGTGACCTGATATGTGAAACAGATAATCTACATCACAGCACTACGTGGTGGAGGAGAAGACGCAGCTGCAGCATCCTCACCACCAATTAAATTTAGTATTTTTATTTTCTAAGTAGTTGGTCTTCCCTGTGTGTGGGACAAACCATCCTGAGAGATTACAGTTCCCAAGTAAAAGTAACTCCATCTCTACTCTAGCGAAACTTTGGAATCTGTCGTGGCCACTAAACCCACAATGAAATACTTTTCGATATTCCCATCACCTCACTGAACTTACCCAATCAAGTTAACAGATTTCATCACTGCATGCAAGAAGAAAATGATAGGATGGATAATGAGAACGTTCAAAACAAGAGATGCCAAGCCAGTGATGATCCTTTTTAAATCACTTGTTTTCTCTAGGCTGGAATACTGCTGTACATTAACATCTCCATTCAAAGCAGGTGAAATTGCAGATGTAGAGAATGTACAGTGAACCTTTACTGCACATATAAGTTCCGTCAAACACCTTAATTACTGGGAACGCAGGCGAGAGATACATCATAATCTACACTTGCAATGGTCCCTAATCTGCACACAGAAATCACTCCCTACGAAAGTAAAAGACTGGGCAGGCGGGCAAATTAACCCCAATGAAAAGTAGGGGCGCCATTGATACACTAAGAGAAAACACAATAAGTGTCCGGGACCCAAGACTGTTCAACAACTTCCCACCAGGCATAAGGGAAATTACCAATAAACCCCTAGCTGCAGTCGAAAGGGAGCTGGACAGATACTTAAAGTCGGTGCCGGATCAGCCGGGTTGTGGTTCGTATGTTGGACTATGTGCGGCCAGCAGTAACAGCGTGGTTGATCAGGCCCTTATTCACCGGGAGGCCTGGTCGTGGACCGGGCCGTGGGGGCGTTGATCCCCGGAATGCCCTCCAGGTAGGTAAGAAAACTACCCTGTGTGATGTAATGACAAGGAAACATAGCTAGCTATTGTTCCCAATGTGTAACTAACAGTGTATACGGTAGCAGCACATTGCTGACGTACTCAGTTCTGCTGAATAAAAAAGAAAACAGGAGGAGAAGGTCAAGTCTTGGGTCGGTGGCGGCGTGGAGGCGGCCTTGGGGTGCCGTAGCGTTGACATGCACGGAGCTCGACCCAGTATTTATAAGGCAGCCACCTGATTTACGCCAGATTACCTGGGACAGCTGCTCCCGCCAAGTGGCTGTTTGTCACAAGTTGGCTTCCTCCTCACAGCCCCTCAGGGACACACCAGGAGGAAGGGCAAGGAAGAAAGGAGGGAAGAAAAAACAGCTCTCGCCTCCAATTTTTTTCGCTGGAGTGTGTATTCCTGAAGAGGGTAAGATAATGCCGCAATCTTACCCTCCCTTCCCTTTCCGTACATCGTTTTTTTTCTCCTTAATTATTCTGTTTATGTCTGAGACTGGAGGGAAGAGGAGGGAGCAGAGAGGAAAAAAACAGCTCTCATCTTCAAATTGTATAGCCTGAGAATACATTTGAAGAGAGCAAGATAATGTGGCAATCTGGCTAACCTCCCAATTCCATTCACATTTTTCTTCTTAATGCTATTTTTGTTTATTACTCGTGAGACTGGAGTAAAATGTCTGAATGCCAACGAGGAACTAATGCTGTCATTAAATACTTGTCCGAGATATACCATGTCACTCCTTGAGTACTGGTTTAAGAAGAAGCACTGGTTTAAGAAGAAGCACTGGTTTAAGAAGAAGCACTGGTTTAAGAAGAAGCACTGGTTTAAGAAGAAGCACTGGTTTAAGAAGAAGCACTGGTTTAAGAAGAAGCACTGGTTTAAGAAGAAGCACTGGTTTAAGAAGAAGCACTGGTTTAAAAAGAAGCACTGATTTAAGAAGAAGCACTGGTTTAAGAAGCACTGGTTTAAAAAGAAGCAGTGATTTAAGAAGAAACACTGGTTTAAAAATAAGCACTGATTTAAGAAGAAGCACTGGTTTAAGAAGAAGCACTGGTTTAAAAAGAAGCACTGGTTTAAGAAGAAGCCTGAATTGGGACAACCTTGCTGTGTATAGATTTTTCAGGTTATGATAAAGCTCTACACAGAGCGGAAGATCGTCACAAAAATGTATGTTCTGTATCGTGTATCCCTTATTCACTATTGTCGGCAGTATACTATGTGAATCAGTAATGCTTCTTCATCAGTATTGATTCTGTCATCACCTTCAATGAAGTCAGATATAACTTTGGTCTATCTGCACCGAGCATTAGAAACATCATAAAGGGAATGTTAAATAATAAATTTAAATGTCAGGGTGATTCAGTTAGAAGCCTGAATAGATCTATAACCTACATATATATGATACCATATTTATGGAGCAACTCGTAATGTAGATTCACGGATGGATCTAAATAACGTAGTGCCTTTTCTTCAGGCTGGCAGTTGATGAAATAGCTAGGCTTAGGCTTGGTTACAAGTACTTCTGGCAGATGTAGTAACCAGGCTTACGTTTTGTTACAAGTACTTCTGGCAGATGTTGTAGTAATCTGGCAGGTGTTGTAATAACTAGGCTTGGTTTCAGTTTTAAGAACTTCTGGCAGGTGTTGTAGTAACCAAACTTAGGTTTGGCTGCACGTATATATACCCAGAAGTTGGGTATATGAAAATGCACTTAGCATGATAGTCACACTCTTAAAAACATTAAGTGCTTCACTGTCCACTTATTGAAGAAACACAGAGACCTACTATATATGTATATATATATATATATATATATTATATGTATATGTATATATATATATATATATATATATATATATATATATATATATATATGTCGTGCCGAATAAGTAAAACTTGCGCTTTAGGCTTAAATAGCAACGCTCTTCTTGCCGAATAAGGCAAGCGAAAATTTGTGTATGCAATAATTTCGCAAAAATCATTGGTTATTAAAATTATTGTAAAATTATCTAAAATATATTTAGTTGATTAGGCTAAATTAAATTGCGCTTATTATAATAAGGTTAGGTAAGTTTTCTAAGGTTCGTTTGGCACAAAATTATTAATTTTTTACATTAACATAAATGAAAAAAATATATCTTTAAACGTATAAGAGAAAATTTTAGAAAGGACTAAATTTTAAATGAGTTCTTGCTATTGACCAGTTTTTACCATTAACAGAAATATAATACAGGAAATTCTAAGCAAGTGTTTTAATTGTGTTGTAACCGACAAAAGTACGACAAACTTTGATATACCTTTGAAGAGTTTCGAGAGTTTTTCTACTCTCTGAGCTCGGCCATGGGCCAGGCTCGTCTGGTACATATTTCCAAAGCATTATGTGTGCATCGTCCACATGATGTGGTGCTCAATAAACTAGCCGCACGGGAAATAAAAATAGTCTTGCCAACAGTTCCGTAATGTATCACGTTCATAAGCTGCGAGATTAATAATATTGTCACGGAGCTCTAATGTCACGAGGCTGTCACGTCATAACTGATGTAATGAGACTGTCACGTCACAACTGATGTCATAAGCGGATACAGCGTCCTCAGGCGATACTGGGACAGTGGTGACGAGTCATGAGGCTGCAGTGTCAGGAGGTGTCTGGTGTCGCGTTACCAGGCGTCAGGAGATGTCAGCTGTCATGTTTCCAGGAGTCAGGTGTCAGCTTTGGCGTGACCAAGGCTTCATATCAAGAGTTGTCTCGTCAAGTGGCTGTCAGGTTGCGCAGTTATCTCGCCAGAATATGCTCTATCAGTGAGAGAGGAAATAGTGAGAGAGAGGGAGAGAGAGTGAGAGAGAGAGAGGGAGAGAGAGAGAGCTTACTGTGTACTCTGCTGCAGCGTTTATGTCCTCAGATTTTCCATAGTGGAGTAACTGCAACGTGTCCTCCCCCAACAATATAATATTGTCAGTGGCCCACCACAAGATTTGCTGTACCTGGTGAGTGGTCTTCCCACTCTCACCTTTGATATACCTTTGAAGAGTTTCGAGAGTTTCTCTACTCTCTGAGCCCGGCCATGGGCCAGGCTCGTCTGGTGCTTGCCTGGTCAACCAGGCTGTTGCTGCTGGAGGCCCGCTGCCCCACATATCCGTCACAGCCTGGTTGATCTGGCACCTGGTGAAATACTTGTCCAGTTTCCTCGTGAAGGCTTCTACACTGGTTCCAGCCGTGTTTCGGATATCTTCTGATAAGATGTTGAATAGTCTGGGACCCCGGATGTTGATACAGTGCTCCCTTATTGTCCCCACCTATTTTCATTATTGTAAACTTTTCTGGATCAAATTCAAATAGGTACCTCTTTAACCATGTTTGCATGGTCTTGCGCTCTCCCTGTGTACGCACTCACTACTTGTTAGTCACCGCTTCTCAGAGGCACCTGTCGATACACACTCAACCTCTCCTTTGTACTTACCGATTCATGTTTGCGGGGAGTCAAATCTTGACCCCGTCATTACTGGCTTCTGGACTCCTGACTTCTATCATATCTACGCCAGAAACTTGTCCATTCTGTTCATTCCCATTTTCTACTATCCTGAAAATACTTCCCAACATTCCTATGACTCATCTGTATTTTTAACTTCCATCTGTGTTCCCTTTTACCTGGTGTTCACACTGTAAAAACTATCTTCTCATTAACCTCATCCATTTAGGTGTCGTAATTATGTCTCGGTTTGTCATGGTGCGTGTATCTGTCCTGGCACCTCTGCTGTTTCTCATCCTCATAGCAGACATAGATAAAAACACCCAGTACACTTTTGTATCATCATTTGCAGATGACACTAAAATAAGCATGAAAGTCACTACGGTAGAGGACACTGAAAAATTACAGGAGGACATAAGCAAGGTCTTCCAATGGGCAGTGGAGAACAACATGACGTTCAATGGTGATAAGTTTCAGCTGCTTAGGTATGGAAAAAATGAAGAACTCAAAAGGAACACTATATACAAAACGCAAGAGGGTCACCACATAGAACGAAAGGAACACGTTAAGGACTTGGGAATAATTATGTCTGCTGATCTGTCTTTTAAAGACCATAACAAGACAAAGATCACAACAGCCAGGAAGATCACGGGGTGGGTATTGAGAACTTTCAAAACAAGGGAAATAATGCCGATGGTGACACTCTTCAAATCGCTAGTGCTCCTCACTTAGAATATTGCTGCTGACGGCCCCGTTCAGGGCAGAGAAATAGCAGAGCTGGAACAAATCCAGAGATCGTTTTCGCTCACTAGCCATTGAAACATCTAAATTTGGAACGCTTCAAGTCTTGAACATGTACTCATTGAGCGGAGAGGAGAGATACATGATAATATATACTTTGGAAAGTACTTGAGGGCCTGGTCCCAAATCTGCACACTGCCATAACAACATACTGGAGTGAGAGATATGGGAGAAAGTGTAAAATAAACCCAGTGAGGAGCAGGGGTGCGGTAGGGACAATACGGGAGCACTGTATTAACATCCGGGGTCCCAGACTATTCAACATCTTACCAGAAGATATCTGAAACACGACTGGAACCAGTGTAGAAGCCTTCAAGAGGAAACTGGACAAGTATCTTCATCGGGTGCCAGATCAACCAGGCTGTGATGGATATGTGGGGCAGCGGGCCTCCAGCAGCAACAGCCTGGTTGACCAGGCAAGCACCAGACGAGCCTGGCCCATGGCAGGGCTCAGAGTAGATAAACTCTCGAAACTCTTCAAAGGTATATCAAAGGTATGACAGTTGTGACTTGCAGTGTTCCACAGTCATTGGGTGACATAGAATCTAACTGTTTTAGTTATTAATGTCTTGTTTACCATGATAATCACCACATTATCATCCAGCTGCTACGGCAGTTTTAAAAGTTTCATTCGACAGTTTAGTTACAGTAACTATGACCATCTTCGGGGAACGTAACATAACAAAATCTGCGTTTTATGTCTATATTAACATCTTCTCGTCTTTGTGTCATCACCTTCACCTGCCCTCATCTCCCTCACCCTGCTGTCATCTCCCTCACCCTGCTGTCATCTCCCTCACCCCCTTTTAACTGTCATCTCCTTCATCCTGTTCTCAGATTTCTCAGTCTTCACTATCTACTGTGAGTGTGTGTGTGTACTCACCTATTTGCGGATGCAGGGATCGAGTCACAGCTCCTGGCCCCGCCTCTTCGCTGGTTGCTACTAAGTCCAATCTGCTCCACGAGCTTTATAGTGTGTGTGTGTGTGTGTGTGTGTGTGTGTGTGTGTGTATGTGTGTGTTGTGTGTGTGTGTGTGTGTGTGTGTGTGTGTCTTGGTATAGAGGCTGTGACTGCTCGGGAAACAAAGGGAAGCGACTTCAAAGCACTGTGGTCGGTAACTCTTTGATCTGTTGGGCGAGTGAGTGTGTATATGTCCGTCTCCCTCCGTCTGTCCGTCTCCCTCCGTCTGTCCGTCTCTTCGAACAACCTTCAGGAATTCAAACAAACAAAAAATCCGTCAGGGTTTTACACACGACGAATGCGTGGCCCACTAGCGAGTGCGGCACCAGTGTGGCACCGCTGTGGCACCCCGCTGTGGGATCCCAAGATGAACAAGCATAAACAACCTTAAAGACGTTAGGTTAAAAGGACACAAGTGTAACTAATGCGACATTTTATTGTGGCAACGTTTCGCTCTCTTTTTACCTAACATATTGTCAGTAATTCTACCAACATTATTGCAACCTCGAAGACAAATCCCAGAAATGAGAGGAATGAACTATGAGACAAGGTTGATGGAACTGAATCTGAGAATCTTGGAGAAAAAACTGAATTGGGAAGACATGACTGCGACATAGTTAGATGGGAACAAACTGAAATGCGAGGAGCAGGGAGAAGAGGACACAGGTGGAAGCTAAGAACGCCTTAGAGATAGGGATGTTAGGAAGTACTTCTTTAGCCGCTGGGTGGTAATAAATTGGAAAAAAATGGTAGGTATGGGACTGGGTCAAGGGAGCCTTGATCCCTGAAACACTTTCCTTATAACCTTAAGAAGATGGCTCACCTAACCAGGTTGTCTGCTTGACTGGAGTGAAAGCCAGTTGACTGACTACACGAGGGTCATTAAGGTCGTGCGTCACCTGTACACCAACTTTCATTAATAATTTAATTCTGAAATAGATATTAAAATCAACACACAGAGTATATACACTTGAGGGATGCACACTTCTCAGCGTGTATACCCTTCGTAAGGAGCTGAGACAGCTCCCCGCAAACACAAATCAGAAAATACAAACATGTACTCATTGGAGCGGAGGAGAGAGAGATACATGATAATATATACTTGGAAAGTACTTGAGGGCCTGGTCCCAAATCTGCACACTGCCATAACAACATACTGGAGTGAGTGATATGGGAGAAAGTGTAAAATAAACCCAGTGAGGAGCAGGGGTGCGGTGGGGACAATACGGGAGCACTGTATTAACATCCAGGGTCCCAGACTATTCAGCATCTTACCAGAAGATATCCGAAACATGGCTGGAACCAGTGTAGAAGCCTTCAAGAGGAAACTGGACAAGTATCTTCATCGGGTGCCAGATCAACCAGGCTGTGATGGATATGTGGGGCAGCGGGCCTCCAGCAGCAATAGCCTGGTTGACCAGGCAAGCACCAGACGAGCCTGGCCCATGGCCGGGCTCAGAGTAGATAAACTCTCGAAACTCTTCAAAGGTATATCAAAGGTATATTCTTGAACGCCCTTGCAAGCTAGACTGCGCCACACTGATACCTCTCCCCTCACCGTGTGTAATTACGTAGTGGTAATCAAATAGGTAATTACAGCCAAGTAATTACAAACACAGTGAGGGGAGATCTGTCATAATGCAACCTATAATCATTTTACTGGAGAGAAAGATATGGGAGAAGTGCGGAAATAAACCCAGTAAGAACAGAGGGGCGCCGTTGGTATAATTGGAGAACATGGTATCAACATGCCTGTCCCAACACAACACCACCAGATATCCGACACAATGCCAAAACGAAGATATAAAATTTCAAGAAGTTTTCCACCTCCCTGTTACAAATGCCGGATCAAGCAGGCTGTGATGGCTATGGGGGATTCCGGGCCGCAGGCACAAATAGCATGGTCTACCAGAAAGTCACTAGGGAAGCCTGACCTCTGGAGGGGCTGCAAACGTAGAAAAGCCCTCAAAACTGATCACTGGTATATTATAGGCATGTGTAAAAAAAACTAAGATGTGTGTACGGTGTACTCACCGAGGTGTACTCACCGAGGTGTACTCACAGTTGTACTCACAGAGTTGTGTTTGATTGGCATCGCTGATTTCTGGACTATTGGGTGTTATCATATCTACTTTTGAAGCTGTGATATACCTGTAACCAATTTCGAGAGTTTCCCACCCCGCAGCCCGGTTCTGAGCCAGGCTTGTTTGGTGCTTGCCTAATCAACCAGGCTGTTGCTTTCGGTGGCCCGCTGGCCCCCATACCCATCTCACCCTGACTGATCCGGCACTTAGAGCAGTACTTGTAGAGATTCCTCTGCAAAACTTCTACATATGTTCCTGCAATGCTTCTGACATTTTCTGGCAGAATCTTCGTATTGAGTTTACATTCGCCTCTGCATCATCATTATGAAATTAAAGAAATACTTCCTTGCATCCCTATGTGGCTTCAGGTTCCACCTGAAGGAGGGAAGAGAGATGCATATACTGGTATCAAATCTGCACACTGCCATAACAACATACGGGAGATATGGGAAGATGTGCAAAATAAACCCAGTGAAAAGCAGGGGCACTGTGGGCACTATATGGGAACACTGTATCAACATCCGTGGTCCCAGACTATTCAACATATATCTTTGAAGAGTTTCGAGAGTTTATCTACTGTCTGAGCCCGGCCTTTGGCCAGGCTCGTCTGGTGCTTGCCTGGTCAACCAGGCTGTTGCTGCTGGAGGCCCGCTGCCCCATATATCCATCACAGCCTGGTTGATCTGGCACCTGGTGAAGATACTTTCCAGTTTCCTCTTGAAGGCTTCTACACTGGTTCCAGCGTGTTTTGGATATCTTCTGGTAAGATGTTGAATAGTCTGGGACCCCGGATGTTAATACAGTGCTCCCGTATTGTCCCACCGCACCCTGCTCCTCACTGGGTTTATTTTACACTTTCTCCCATATCTCTCACTCCAGTATGTTGTTATGGCAGTGTGCAGATTTGGGACCAGGCCCTCAAGTACTTTCCAGGTATATATTATCATGTATCTCTCTCTCCTCCGCTCCAATGAGTACATGTTCAAGACTTGAAGGCGTTCCCAATAATTTAGATGTTTCAATGGCTCAATGTGAGCCGTAAACGATCTCTGAATTTGTTCCAGCTCTGATATTTCTTCTGCCCTGAACGGGGCCGTCAGCACTGAGCAGTATTCTAAGTAACATCTTACCAAAAGTTATCAGAAACACTGTTGGGGCAAACATAGAAGTCTTCAAGGAGGAACTCGACAAGTATATTCACCAGCTTGCAGAACAACCAGGCTGTGATGGATATGGAGGGTCGGCGGGCTGCCAGCAGCAATAGCCTGGTTAACCAGGCAAAAACCAGACGAGCCTGACCCCGGGGCCGGACTACGGAGTAGAAAATCTCTCGAAAATCAAAGATATATCAAAGGAGGATGTTTTCGGGGGTCATCGTCCCCGCGTCCCGGTCCAAGACCAGACCTGTGTTCCGCTGAGCCTGGTCCCCTTCGTTCAAACAATCTATTACTATCTGCCTAATTAATTCCCATTAAGATTTTGTACCTTTTGTACCGGGTCATCATATCTCCCCTTGTCCTCTTTGACCGGTCCAGAGTGTGCGTGTGTGTGTTTGTGTGTGTGTGTGTGTGTGTGTGTGTGTGTGTATACAGACACCTGAGGGGAGTGTGTGAGGCACCATTGTTATCCAGGCCACAGGATCGACACCCACCTATTGTGGGCCTGTCTGAAGGACCTCACTCAGGTGTTACTCTCACTGAGGGGAGAGTTTGGAGTAGAGAGGTGAGGCGAGAGAGATTGGAGGAGAGAGGTGAGGAAAAGAGGTTGGAGTAGAGAGGTGAGTGCAGAGGATGGAATAGAGAAGTGAGTGCAGAGGGTGGAAGAGAAAGGTGAGGGAGGAGAAAGGTGTGAGGTGAAAGGTGTGTGGCGAGAGAGTGGAGGAGAAAATAGAGGCGAGATGAGAATGTAGACGGAAGAATGGAGAGGGCGGGGAAAAAAAGAGACGTGAATGAAGAAGGTGATGGAAGGAAGAGGCGACAAGAAACGATAGGAAGGATGGGAAGAGGAAGGGAGAGGAAAGTGGGTGAGAGTAAAGACTGGAGTATCAAGAGAATAAAGTTAAGAACGAAGATCAGTTCTGTTCCATACTGAAACAGTCACTGACTTACCAGAACTGTATACCTGAGATTAAAGTCACTGACTTACCAGAACTGTATACCTGAGATTAAAGTCACTGACTTACCAGAACTGTATACCTGAGATTAAAGTCACTGACTTACCAGAACTGTATACCTGAGATTAAACAGTCACTGACTTAGGTGTCTCTACTTCAACAAGCGCACTCAGCAGAGGCAACCACCATGATGGATTGATCACATCGACTCCAGGCTGAGGGACTGATTACCTCAAACTCCTCATCGTTCACCTATCTTTGCATCGGACTGAAGAAGCCACTGGCTGGTGAAACGTTTCCAGAATAAAGATACACAAATGTTACACAAATGTCTAATTTACACAGTACTCAAATTATTCAAATTCCAGCAAACTCGAATATGACTGACGACTCAACAAAGGAGGATGTAATCAGAACAGCAACCCCCCTCCCCACAGCCTCCAGCTCTTGTGTTACTTCTGTTACAGATTCAAGAGTGCAAGAGTTGGTTGAAAATCACAGAAAATTAAACAGCACCCAACCCGGACACAATAAAAAGCGACCCTCAGAAAATTGATGCGTGTCAGCACTCCGCCTGGGGAGTTGCAAGTAGGACCAACTGGAAATAGGAACGAAATGTGTCAATACGACCACCCAAGCAAATGTCATACTTCCCTTAATAAAGTAGTATGTCATATCTAGACTGGCACATACTTTCGCCATCCAATGTGCTATTGGTCAATACATGAGGCCTGGTCACAGACCGGGCCGCAGGGGCGTTGACCCCTGGAACTCTCTCCAGGTAAACTCTCCAGGAAAACATGAGAGACAATGCTATAATGCAAACTGAATTTTCTAGAGACGTGTTAAAATATCAAGGGTTTGATACCCGGCTAGTCGCAGTATTGTTATTTGCTTAAACCCACTCGTTCATGGATGCTATATATATATATATATATATATATATATATATATATATATATATATATAATATTTTGTGAAGGGATTTAGGAAAACCGGTTAGCCGGACTTGAGTCCTGGAAAGGGAAGTACAATGATTACACTTTAAAGGGTGATATATTGACAGTTTGAAGGGACGTCTAAGATGTCGTATCTGAGCGCCTCATATATATATCATTCAACACTTTCACTATCAATCGTACATAATCACTGTTTTTGTAGAGGCGTCAGATACGACATCTTAGACGTCCTTCAAACGTCAATATATCACCCCTTTAAAGTGTAATCATTGTACTTCCCTTTTCAGGACTCAAGTCCGCTACGTTTTCTAAATCCTTCACAAATATATATATATATATATATATATATATATATATATATATATATATATATATATATATATATATATATATATATATATATATATATATGAGAGAAAGAGAGAGAGTAGCTTGCAATGATGCAGAAAAGAGGAGGTAGTCCAAGCAAACACGATCACACCCCAGCAAGGGCACTTCCTGTGATCGTGTTTGCTTGGAACTCCTCTTTTCTGCAACGTTGCAAGTTCCTGATGTGTTGATTGTAACACGAAAGGCCTAGAGCTATCATTCAGCTCCACCCGTGGAGACCCAGAAGACTCGTAAATATGAAGGCCTTTCCCCTTGCTATAACTTCATCCCAATAGGGTCGGAGACCCTTGGAGCATGGGGCAAGTGTGCTCTAAAGTTTCTCAAAGAGCTGGGTGAGAAATTCATCATAGAAACCAGGGACCACAGGGCGACCAGCTTCCTCTTTCAGAGACTCAGTGTGGCGATCCAGAGGGAAAATGCCTGCAGCGTTCTGGGCACGCGGCCCACTGCCGGGGAGCTGGACGAAGTATTTGACATGTAGCTCTGAGTTGTTATCTATGTTGTTTTACTCCCTATATATTTTGTCTTGAAATAAAGTTTGTATAAAAGATGGGTGGTAGGAAGTGGAATATTCAAATGGCTTCGAAAGAAATCTAAATATTCTTCCTTGAAGCCTTTATCCACTTCTCCGAGGCAATGGGTCCCACAATTTACAAGAGGTGGACCCCATCATATACATATATATATATATATATATATATATATATATATATATATATATATATATATATATATATATATATATATATATATATATATGTCGTGCCGAATAGGTAAAATTGGTCAATTAGCAAGAACTCATGCCTAATCCAACTAAATATATTTTAGATAAGTTTACAATAATTTAATAATAAACAAACACAATGAAACATTTTTCGTTAGGTCCAGAATGATTTTGCGAAATTATTGCATCAAATTTTCGTTTGCCTTATTCGGCAAGAAGAGCGTTGCTATTTAAGCCAAATCGCAAGTTTTACTTATGGCAGACAAAATATATATATATATATATATATATATATATATATATATATATATATATATATATATATATATATATATATATATATATATATATATATATATATATGTAGGATCCCCATTAGTGAAACAAAATAATATTTTCATGGGTCCAAATGAAGGGAAGCAGGATTAAGAAGTAAATGGAAGGAGAAAAACGAGACATCAAATAGTATAGCGAAAGAGGAAAGGAAGGCAAGGTAGCTTATGTTTTGGAGGCAGAGAGAGAAAGGTGGGAAAGGAGGAAGAGGAAACTTGCGTACAGTTCCAAGAAGTAGGAGGGAGGATGAAGGAATATAAAGAAATGAAGAAAGAGAGAGAGGGAAGGAGTGAGAGAAAAGTGAGGGGGAGGGGAATAATAAAATTAAACAGGGAGTGTTAGAACAACAAACACGAGTGTGGGAAGTAGCTTGTTTGTTTACCTGGAGGTGGCGTTGAGGGCCTCTGTCACCCCTCACACACCTGGAGACACATGTGTGAAACACTGTAGACAGGTGTCAGGCAGCACACTGAAGACACTAATTCCTCCTACAAACAAGTGTTCATGTATGTAGTATATGTACACACACACACACATATATACATATATATATGTCATGCCGAATAGGTAAAGCTGGTCAATTAGCAAGAACTCGTTTAAAATTAAGTCCTTTCTAAAATTTTCTCTTATACGTTTACAGATATATTTTTTTTAATTTATGTTAATGAAAAAAATAATAATTTTGTACCAAAAGAACCTTAGAAAACTTACCTAACCTTATTATAACAAGCGCAATTTAATTTAGCCTAATCCAACTAAATATATTTTAGATAAGTTTACAATAATTTAATAACAAACAAACACAATGAAATATATATTTTCGTTAGGTTGAGAATGATTTTTGCGAAATTATTGCATACACAAATTTTCGCTTGCCTTATTCGGCAAGAAGAGCGTTGCTATTTAAGCCAAAATAGCAAATTTTACCTATTCGGCACGACATATACATAATAAAATATATATATATATATATATATATATATATATATATATATATATATATATATATATATATATATATATATATATATATTATATATGTACAAACATTGTCTCTACGTCACAGCAGGACTCGAACCTGCAAACTCTACCAGAGTAATCAGTTACCACGGAGCTAGACCTCAGATCTGGGGTCTAGCTCCGTGGTAAAGTGCTGTTCTCTGACATAGAGTTGCAGGTTCGATCCTGCTGTTGACTAGAGACAATGCTTGTAAATATTCGCCTGTTTGCGAATTGTTAAGCATATATATATATATATATATATATATATATATATATATATATATATATATATATATATATATATATATATATATATATATATATCCACTTCTCCAGGCAATGGGTCCCACAATTTACACAAGAGGTGGACCCCATCCTATATATATATTATATCTCAAATTACCCATAAATCAGACACCTGTGGGTTACACCCTCCACTTTCACACCCGCAGGTTACACACCAGTCGTTCACACAACCGGTCACAAATCAAGTATGGAATGAATAGTTACCGCTTGGAATATAAAATACACCGAGGAATTAATTAAGCTTGCTCGGGCAATCAATTACGGACGAGTGCTGGATATTGACAAACTGCGGGTCAATAATGAATTATCTGCGCATAAATTTTTAGCTCGATAAACGGTGCTTCATGTCACGCTGCGCTGTGTTTTGTAATGTCCGGGGAATGAGTGCACCCCCCTCCAACACCCACACAAGCCAGCACCACCCCTGGAGTCTACCTGCCTGCCTGGTGAGTGATTGGGAACCAACCCCCCCACCGGCGGCCCGGTCCATGACCAAGCAGGGTTATGGGGAGGAGAATACAATAAAGAAATATAAATAATAAAGCCAGGAAAAGGGGAAGCAATACCAATGGGGGTACTGGTCATACCAGCTCTCAAGGCAGCAGAAACATCACTGCTGGAAAGTGTAGAGACATCATTTACGTCCTGGATGGAATCACTGAAACATCTTAACTAAGGAAAACAGCTCAAAGCATACGACATCAACGAAATAAAGTCAGATGACCAAATGAAATCGCTGGCCCACAGATGGCTCCAACTTCATCCTGTTCCCTATTTGTATGTCTCATAACAATAAAAAGGCATAAAGTTAGGAACCTTAACCTAATCTTGTAAAACCCTTTGTAGAAGAGAGAGAGAGAGAGAGAGAGAGAGAGAGAGAGAGAGAGAGAGAGAGAGAGAGAGAGAGAGAGAGAGAGAGAGAGGAAATAACTGATAAGACATGGAAAATTCTTGAGCTTTAATACCCTGACCTTTACACCTGGAGGACCTGCACGTGAAATGAAAATGATTTCAGGGTCACCGCCCCCGCGGCCGGTCCCAGACCAAGCCTCCAGGTTGACGACCTGATCCAGAAAGCTACGGGAGGTCTGTTGGTGATTCCATGATGTGTAAGGGAAAGGGGTTGTCAAGTCTTGGGTCCTCTGCAATTATTAAGTTATATCTAAGTGTACGGTACACTTGTGTTTACAAAGATGCGGCTTTCAAGCACAAACTATTTTTCACTGCTATGACAATTTACTAGCAAGAGATGTATGGGAGGAAGCGTAGAATAAACCTGGTGAAAAGTAGGAGAGCCGTGGGAAAAATAAGAAAAAGTGTGTCAATATGCGTGGTCCAAGACTCATCATCCATGTTACAGAGCAGACGATAGAAGCATTGCAGGAACAAGTGTATAAGTTTTCAAGAGAAAACTGAACCAATACCTGCAACAGGTGTTAGTCACATCCGCCATGTTGTGAAGGTTATGCAGGCACCCCCTCTCCATCACTACCCCCACACTCCTCACCTTATTCCCTTCTACCCCTCATATTACCCCATTTGCTTCTCCCCTCACCCAAACCCCAAACCCCGTGCACCCTCCCACATCCCCTCACCCGCTTCCCTTACCCTCTCCACCTCTCCCACACCCCTCACCCCTCCCCTCTGCCATGCTCTCAGGGCAGATGCTGGTAAGGGGAAAATGTGATTACCAGTAAATAAGTCCGCCTCTTGTGGGACATCTTCAGCTCCAAAGTAACCTCGGGATAAATTAGGAGCAGCAGCTAAGTACCAGCGGGTTTAATGGACTTTATCTTAGGGTTTACCTGGGTTTTTCTTTGAATTTTACTCGGGGTTTACCCCTGTTTTTTCCATGTGGGGTTTATCTACGGTTAATCTTGGGTTTTTTATCTGGGGGTTATCTTGGTTTTTTTTACCTGGGGGGGTTATCTCGGATTTTTTATCTTGGGTTTAATGACGTTAATCCCGCGTTTTACCTGAGAATTATCTTGGGATTAAATCTGTAAGGTTAATTTTCAGTTAATTATTTACCTCATCTTCAATTATTTACTTGGATTTTAACCTGGATTATTTACCTGGGTTTAACTTACCGTAATAAAGAGTCTGCACACTTTCGTAAGACTTCTCGGAGAGTTGAATGCAGTTACGGTGTCCGTAGCTCGACTGGTGGCGCACTCGCCTCACACACTGAGGTCTACGGTCGATCCCCGGTACTGGTGGAAACATTAGGACGTATGTCCTTAAGACACCTGCTGTCCATGTTCACCTAGCAGTAAAATAGGTACCTGGGTGTTAATCGACTGGTGTGGGTCGCTTCCTGGGGACAAAACTGACCTAATTTGGGGGAAATGCTCAGCATAACAAGGGGCTTTCTATATAGTAGTATGTTATTGTTGTCAGCTAGGCCTGTACACCTTGTACACAAGCCAGCAAGACTGACCACTACATCACGGGTGGTCGTGGCTAGCGGCCGTGCAAGCCTTCCAAAGTAGGTTTTATAAACCTACAAAAAAAACGCATGTTTAACCACTAATAAGTAAACAAAAAAGAATGCTTCGATACGTCTGGAAACAAGATGGCAGTGAGAGACTGTGTGTAGCACCAACCAGAGTTATCAACCGTAATTATTTCAATAATATTAACGCTAGCTCCTCCAAAACAACAAAGGGCATATGTCGTAACCGGAACACTACACACATAAAGCCACACATAGAGGAAAGAAGCTGATGACGACGTTTCGGTCCGACTTGGACCACTGGACCGACATGGTCCAAGTGGGACCTATGTGAGGGTTATTTATGTACAGCTCCTCCATTCAGTGTTACCAACTTACTTTGTGGAGTAACAGCAGTGAGGGTGTCACCAAGTGCTGCCAACCTCTGCCACTCACCTGTGGGTAGAAAAAAGTTAGTATAAATACTTTGAGTCTCGTCTGGTCACAAAGAAAACATCATCAGTCAAACTCAGGATGGGTGGCCAAGACGTGCCCTAGACCAGGGTTTCCAACTTTCTGAAGTCACGGAACCTTTTTCCTCTACAAATTTGCCAGAACCTTATCCAAGAAAACATAATCACAATTTGCCTTCACAACTTTCATTCGATACCTTAAAAAAATATAACCCCATATTTATATTAATATGTACACAACATTCATATAATTTTGCTTGTAAACATAAAATTGGACTCAACTTGGTACGTGGCTTTGATAAAGTTAAACGTGTGTGTTTGTAATACACACAGTTATGTGCCCGGCGCTTGGCCGAGCACATAGCTCGGCCAAGGGCCGGGTTGGAAACATATTAGCGGCGAAGGCAGCATAAGCGAGACTGGGAAACCTTAGAATAGCATTCAGGAGCCAAAACAAAGAATCAAGCAGGACACTATACTTGACGTAAGGCCTGTGACAGAGTACTAAACTTTAGAGACGGTAGAGAAGGTTCAGAGGTCTTGTCCTGGAGCTCTAGAGGCATGCGATACCAGGAATGACTAAAAATCCTCAAAGCAAAGAGAGAGTAATGGAAGATATGATCACGACCTATAAAATCCTAAGAGGAACCGACAGGACAAAGAGAAATTGTTCGAGAGGAGAGGACCAGGAACAAGGCGGCACAGATGGAAACAAAAGACACAGACACGCCATGGGACACCAGTCTCAGGGTGATCCAAAAGTGAACTGAGCTAAACAGGTGTTGGAGGCTCCTCCCATTCACAAATTTGACAGTAGGTATGAGAGAGCTCAGGAAGCTTGAGTCCGGTAGATGGCGGCCAAGCCAACCCAAGAGGTGGGGGTTCAGGAGCAGTCTCTCAACCCCTGCAAACACAACTCGGTGACTATACACACAAATGTATACCGTAAAGCTTGAGGTAACTGGAGGCAGTGGCAAGGAGAGCAACGTAATCTGTGAGCGCAATAACCTAACACGAATTACCTGTCTTTACTAGGCTCCACGTATACACCAGGTAACTAAAGTGGTTGTTGATCACCACATACATGTTCCGCTCATTACCAAAGTCAACAACACACACAACACCCCAGACGTAGCACTCTATGATATCAGGGAAGACATCAAAGTTGACATCCACAGCTGATTTCTTTATTCACTGCCGTGTCCCGTAGCTCGATTGCTAGCGCACTCAGCTCCACATTGAGGTCCGTGGTTCGATCCCCAGTAAGGGTGGAAATATAAGACACCTGCTGTCCATGTTCACCTAGCAGTAAAATAGGCACCTGCTTGTTAGTCGACTGGTGTGGGTCGCATACTGGGACAAAACTGACCGAATTTGCCCGAAATGCTCTGCTTTCTGTATAGTAGTACATCACTGATGCCAGCTAGACCTATATACACTGTACATGTACGTGTAGAAATTATTATTATTGTTATTATAATCTAGGTCGCTGATGCCCGAGGATCAAAGACCTACATACAATATGGACCTTCCCTGAGAGACCCCAACATGTGGTCACTCCTTGACTCAGCCAATCCTTCTGATGAACGTCAGTATATCACTGTGGCTAATAACCTCAAATGTACGACTGTGATAATGGAGTAAAAAATGTGATTATCCGACTATTTTACGGTGCGATCGCTGGGTCTCTTTTATCTTCGTGTCTTCGTGTACTGCTTTTACTGGCGTTATACCTTACCTTTGATATACCTTTGAAGAGTTTCGAGAGTATCTACTCTCTGAGCCCGGCCATGGGCCAGGCTCGTCTGGTGCTTGCCTGGTCAACCAGGCTGTTGCTGCTGGAGGCCCGCTGCCCCACATATCCATCACAGCCTGGTTGATCTGGCACCTGGTGAAGATATTTGACCAGTTTCCTCTTGAAGGCTTCTACACTGGTTCCAGCCGTGTTTCGGATATCTTCTGGTAAGATGTTGAATAGTCTGGGACCCCGGATGTTAATACAGTGCTCCCGTATTGTCCCCACCGCACCCCTGCTCCTCACTGGATTTATTTTACACTTTCTCCCATATCTCTCACTCCAGTATGTTGTTATGGCAGTGTGCAGATTTGGGACCAGGCCCTCAAGTACTTTCCATGTATATATTATCATGTATCTCTCTCTCCTCCGCTCCAATGAGTACATGTTCAAGACTTGAAGGCGTTCCCAATAATTTAGATGTTTCAATGGCTCAATGTGAGCCGTAAACGATCTCTGGATTTGTTCCAGCTCTGATATTTCTCCTGCCCTGAACGGGGCCGTCAGCACTGAGCAGTATTCTAAGTGAGGGAGCACTAGCGATTTGAATAGTGTCACCATCGGCATTATTTCCCTTGTTTTGAAAGTTCTCAATACCCACCCCGTCATCTTCCTGGCTGTTGTGATCTTTGTCTTGTTATGGTCTTTAAACGACAGATCAGCAGACATAATTATTCCCAAGTCCTTTACGTGTTCCTTTCGTTCTATGTGGTGACCCTCTTGCGTTTTGTATATAGTGTTCCTTTTGAGTTCTTCATTTTTTCCATACCTAAGCAGCTGAAACTTATCACCATTGAACGTCATGTTGTTCTCCACTGCCCATTGGAAGACCCTGCTTATGTCCTCCTGTAATTTTTCAGTGTCCTCTACCATAGTGACTTTCATGCTTATTTTAGTGTCATCTGCAAATGATGATACAAAAGTGTGCTGGGTGTTTTTATCTATGTCTGCTATGAGGATGAGAAACAGCAGAGGTGCCAGGACAGTGCCTTGGGGCACTGAGCTTTTGACCTCGCTGATGCTGGATCTTGCCCTGTTCACTACTGCTTTTTGTGTTCTTTGTGTTAGGAACTCAAAAATCCATCTGCCTACCTTCCCCGTAATGCCTATGGCCCTCATTTTGTGCGCTATCACTCCATGATCGCATTTGTCAAACGCCTTTGCAAAATCTGTGTAAATCACATCTGCGTTTTGGTCGTCCTCCAATGCCTCTGTAATTCTGTCATAATGGTTTAGCAGCTGTGACAGGCATGATCGACCCGCTCTAAAGCCATGCTGGTTAGGGTTATGTTGGTTGTGCTGGTCCATGAACTTTGTAATCTGCCGTCTCATCACTCTTTCATAGACGGCAATCTAACCCAACCAAATCTAAGTTAACCTAGCCAAAACACCGTATATCCAGAAGCTAGCTTAAATTCGTATGGAAAAAATCGAAGAATAAAACACACTGGCTCCTTTAGTAGAATACAGGAGAAATACAACGCTGACGTGATCAGTCTTATCACCGATCGTAGGAGGTGAGGGGGGTCAGTCCCTCAATACTCGTCAGTATTGCATACCATAAATATGATAAGAAATAGACGTGTCTTGAAGAGGGCACATTACTAGACAAGGGATCTATTTTTGACGGGGTGGATGCCCAACCCGAGCAGGTCAGCGGGTAGCCACAAGGTGAACGCCCAGCACCGATACATCAGAGGTTGCTTAGACAGTAAGACCTGCGTTAGGAGACATTTTTACCAGAGTAAGAGCCAGCAGCAGCAGCAGCAGCAGCACCTGAGTTGCCACCACTGCCGCCCAAGGCCACAGAGAGGTCAAGTTCCACGGTGCACGGGAAAATCCAGGTTAAGACAAAGAGTAAAATCTTAAAATTGTGTGGGTGAACAGACGGGCTGAGAGAGAGAGAGAGAGAGAGAGAGAGAGAGAGAGAGAGAGAGAGAGGAGAGAGAGAGAGAGAGACAGAGACAGAGAGAGAGAGAGAGACAGGCAGACAGACAGAGACAGATAAAGACACAGACAGATATCATAAGTACTTTCAGTGAACACTAAAAGTACTTATGATATCCAAAACACTTTTATTCACGAGTGACTACGTGAAAAATAAAGGCAAACAAGTAAACAGGGGGAGAGGTAAATAAGCAAACACGTGTGGACAAGTAAACAAACAGCCAAAACAAAACGCGCTTAAAACTCTTGTTGAATACACAAACACAAGGACGAATATTAGAGAACATTTTTTTTCACTCACAGGGTAGTAAGGAGTTGAAATGAACTGAGTGTGCAAGTTATGGAGGTAAATCCTATACACAGTTTTAAGAGTAGGCATGACAGGCAGGCAAGAAACCAGTCATGCCTGTGTTTACTCACCTATATGTGTTTGTAGGGGTCGATTCACAGCTCCTGACCCCGGTGTGTGTGAGACAAATTGATTGACTTGAAAAACGTGTCTAGTTTTCTCCTGAAGACAGCCAGGGGTCTGTTGGCAATTCTCCTTTGTATGTAGAAGGGTGTTGAAAAGTCTTGGTCCTTTCACACTTATTGAGTTTTCCTTAGTGAACTCAGACTCCCCTGCTTTTCACTGTGGGTATTTGGCACCGTTTGCCAAGCCTCTATTTTTTTATGAGGAATGATTTGTGTGGAAATTTAAGGACCAATCCTTCTAAAATTTTCTACGTGTAAATTATAATGCATCTTTAACGCCTAAGTTCCAAGGAGTACAGATCGAGGGACTTCTAACGGTCCCAGTAATTTAAGTGCTTGACTAAATTTTTGCGAGCAGTGAAAGTTCTTGGCACATTCTCCAGGACTGCAATTTCGCCTGCCTTAAACGGAGATATTAAGAGTACAGCAGTACTCCAGCCTGGACAGAACAAGTGACTTGAAGAGCATCATTATTGGCTTGCCATCTATTGTTTAGAAGATTCTAATTATGCATCTTACCATTTTCCTTGTGTTTGTGATAGTAACGTTGTTGTGAGCCTTCAAGTTGAAATCCTCTGACGTAATCGCACCGAGGTATCTCTTAAGTCTTACGCTTTACTGAGTGATTCGAGTTGTATACTCCGTTCCAGTCTTTATTTCTTCAATCTTTCCATAACCGAGTAATTAAAACGTTCTCACTGAACATCATACTGTTGACGTTGGTCCACTGGCAGACTTTGTATATATCAACTTGGAGGTTTGCTGTGGCCTCAACGGTTCCCACTCTCATACAGATTATAGCATCGCTTGCTAAGTATGATACGGTGCTATGATTTGTCTATGTTGAATATGAAAATGAGAACGAAAACAGGGACCAGTATTGTGCCTTGGGGAACACACATTTCCACAATGGCAGCCTCTGACTTCACTCTATTCACTAGTACATGTTGGGTTCTGGTCTTGTAAAAATCAAATATCCTTCTGTCCACTTTTCCAGATATTCCTTCTGTTCTCATTTTGTGGGCAATTACAGCATAGTCGCACTCGTCAAAGGCTTATGCAAAGTCTATGTACATTATGTACAAAACCACGTAGTAATGGAGAAACAAGTGTGAGTGGCAGGAGCTGCCCTGAGTTGTGCAGTTGTTGAGATTCCACGCGAGTAGCAATCTTGCTTCTTAAGACTCAAAAGTTTTGATAAAGTGGGACCTCAGCGCTATCGGTTTATAGATTTTTTTTGCGATTGCTTTACTATCACCTATGTGGAGTGGGGCTATGTCAGTGGTTTTTAAAGACTGTGGGATGATTCTCGTGTCCAGGTTCATCCTCTTCAGAATTTTCAAGGCACGAGATAGTGGTTGCTTGTAATTCTTGATGAATATGAAGTTGCATAAGTCAGGGTCTGTGGCAGAGTGCAGGGGCACGCAGTCGATGTTTCTTTCGAATGAAGTGGGGTTAGTTGTCAGAAATTATAGTGATATTGGTAGCGTTTTGAGTCTAATTCATGAAAACCTCATTTGGACTGTCAATCTTTAAACTGATTAATGTCTCATTGAACACAGTCATAATATAACTTTAGTATTTTACTCATTTCTTAGCTGTCAAGAGTGTAGGTTCCATCTTTATTCAAGGACCTGATACTGGTAGTGGTTTTTGTCCTGATTTTGAGCATAAGACGAAGTATTTATCATTTCTTTCAATCTTCTATTATGTTTTTTGTTCCCTCTGTCTCTCCTGGGTCTTATATGATGCATTCAGTTTGAGCTCAATTTTTTCATATTCCCTTTTCATTTTTCAGGAAGTCTGCAACCACTGACAAGTTCTGAAATTCTCCGTCTTCGTCAGTAGAAAAAGCGCCTCTAGCTGCATCATATTTTTCTTAATACTGGTTCAGATTCATGTCAATCATATTTCCTTCCCAACATATTTCAGTGAGGTCATGATTTATTTAATACCAGTTAAGGCCTTTTGTTACTGAACCTACCCTCGTGACTGGTTGCATTTTGCTGCTGAAGACCAGCGTGTATTAAGGTTTAAATTCTCTTAGATTGTAGTCTGAAATAGTTGTTTTTCACACCATTATGTTCTGTACCAGATCCTCATTGGTATATAATATCAAGGGTATTTTTTAGTCTGGTCGGTTCCGCTATTTACTGTCTTTGTTTAAACCTGTTCCACTTGTGAACTTCAGTCATGTATCACGTCATTCTACGTTTTTCAAGAGTGTAAGTTCAGGGTTTTCAATTAACTTCGTATGAAATTTAGTACGTTCTCCAATGCATTTACGTATATCCATTCTGTAGTATGGTGAGCAGAACTGCGCTGCATAATTATGCCTCATTTCAATTATAATTTCAATTATAATTGAAATGAGGCCTTACTAATGACGTATAGAGTTGTAGAATGATCTTGGACTTCTCTTCGTGATATAAATTTTAGTTACCTATATTACACGAGCTTTAAACACTGCTGTCATGGCCTCAGATTTTGCTAACTATACCTCCAAGTCCTTTCTTCACATTCTATACGATCAAATTCTGTCTTAATACGTTTCTAAGTCCCATGGTTATTTGCATTCCCGAGGACTGAGACTATTCACCTTTCCCCACTAAACTCTATCTGTCATATTCCTGACCATAACATTAGTTTTTTAAATCTTTCTGAATATAAACGGTATCTCTCTGAATTTATTTGTCGGCCTATTTTTGCGTTGTCAGTAAATTTACTCATTTTGCTTTTAACTCCTCGTCAAGACCATTAATGTAGATGAACACCAAGAGACCCAAAACTGATCCTTGTGAACGCCATTCGTAACTGATCCTATTCTAATGTCACCTTATTTAAGAATATTTGTCAGCCACGCCTCTGTCCGGGAGGGAATGTTTTCTTGTGTGCCATGTTTCTCCTGTGTGGGACTGTCAAGAACCTAACTCAAGTTCAAATCTCTTCTATTAGACTGACAAAATCCCTGGTGGATGAAGTCTCTCGTCATTAACCCCCACCCATTCCTCCCCCTCCCGTTAACTACCCCTACCCATTTCTCCCCCTCCCGTTAACTACCCCACCCATTCCTCCCCTCCCGTTAACTACCCCCATCCATATCCCATTAACAACCCCACCTATCTCTCTCCCATTAACAGCCCCCACCCATCTCTCCCATTAACTCCCACTAACATCTCCCCATCTCTGTCCCACTAACAACCCCCACCCATTTCTCTCAATTAACAACCCTTACCCATCTCTCTCCAATTAACAACCCCTACCCATCTCTCTCCCATTAACAATCCCCACCCATCCCTTCCCCTCCCGTTAACAGCCCCCTACCTATCTTCCTCCCTTCCAGTAAACTTTCCCCGAGACCGTGGAAATGAGGGAAGGGGGAGACAGTGACATATACTACCAATAAAACTAACAGAGTGAAACACAGCACTACAAGGCTGCAGTAGTGTGTGTAGCAAGGTAGGAACGACACCCCTGCTGTCTACCTCAGCACCTCCTTCCCCTCCTCCTCCATCTAAATCAAGGGTTCCTAACTTTTTTGTTCCTCTGTACCCCTGGATATTCTGACAGGTTCCCATGTACCCCCAAAAAATTAAGTTAAAAAATTGATAAAATTATATTGATTTTATTATGAAATCTGCATCATATATAGAGATTATATAAGGATTTTATACTATTGATAAATCGATAATAACACTGTAAGAAGTAATAAAAGTAACGAACAAATATGAGTACCTGGAAAATGTTACGCAGGTAACGTTGCTCACAAATGAGACCAACGCAGCGCTAACTCAAAAAAATGGTTGTAATAGACCATAATTTTTAAAGGGGTGGACCGGTAAGCCAGCGGAAGGCCTCGGTCAGATGACCAAAAGCTCCAACTGCGGGTCATCATCTAAGACCCGCGTCAGGAAACACTTGTCCTGTGTCCTGACAAACCTAACCTAACGCAGCGCTCACTACTAATGCTTGTGGGTAACTGAAGCAGAGAGCTGCCTTCTATCCTCGTATGAGTCGCTAGACTAGACTAGAACGCGTTCAAAACGCGTTCGGTATAATTTTTTTTAGGAGATGATTAATTCTGAAGTGCTGCATACATGTAACTTTGTAAGAGGAAAGAAGGAAGAAAACTTGCCTGCACCACGGGGGTGCATATGTACCCCTGGGGGTACATGTATCCCTGATCTAAATCACCCTTGATCTAAATCACCCCGCACTGTCTACATGTATATTTATAGCTATATAAATTTAGATTAACTATTTTTGGGGGGTTTCTCTTATAGTTTTCTGTTGTCTCGCTCAGTGATGATGAAACTGTCTCCATAAATTCCATTTCCACGGTGTGTGCGTGTGACAGATGATTATAAGAGGCTGTACCGTATTTTCCGGCATATAAGACGCACCATCATACGAGACACATAAGACGATGTTTCCAAGCAGTTGTAACGTAACGTTTCTAAACTGCTAAAGCGTAACCCAAAGCCTACCCTTGACCCTGAGTATATAAGGCGCAGAGTGAGATTAGATTAGATTTTGTCACCGAAGGGGCTAGTTTATTGTACACTCCTTATCCATCCTGTGGAGGGTAGTGGCTAGTTTATTGTGCACACCATATCCATCATGTGGAGGATAGCACAGGAGCATATGGATACACAAAAGGCCTAGGAACTAGGCCTCTAAAGGGTTAGCAGGAGTACATCTGGATATATATCTACAGTTCACTTATCTGTTACAAGCAAATTTAGAAAATTTGCTCAATATATCTGGTATCTCATTTTCATTAATAATTTATCTTGACACGTCACATAGATTATTATACTATCTCTATATTTCTCAATAAGTGGACAATTAAGCACACAGTGTTCAAGATAGTGACCATAGGGCAGGCCACATACAGTGTTCAAGGTAGTGACCATAGGGCAGGCCACATACAGTGTTCAAGATAGTGACCATAGAGCAGGCCACATACAGTGTTCAAGATAGTGACTATAGAGCAGGCCTCATACAGTGTTCAAGATAGTGACCATAGGGCAGGCCACATACAGTGTTCAAGATAGTGACCATAGGGCAGGCCACATACAGTGTTCAAGGTAGTGACCATAGGTCAGGCCACATACAGTGTTCAAGATAGTGACCATAGGGCTGGCCACATACAGTGTTCAAGATAGTGACCATAGGGCAGGCCACATACAGTGTTCAAGATAGTGACCATAGGGCAGGCCACATACAGTGTTCAAGATAGTGACCATAGGGCAGGCCACATACAGTGTTCAAGATAGTGACCATAGGGCAGGCCACATACAGTGTTCAAGACAGTGACCATAGGGCAGGCCACATACAGTGTTCAAGATAGTGACCATAGGGCAGGCCACATACAGTGTTCAAGAAGTGACTAGGGCAGGCCACATACAGTGTTCAAGATAGGACCATAGGCAGGCCACATACAGTGTTCAAGATAGTGACATAGGGCAGGCCACATACAGTGTTCAAGATAGGGCAGGCCACATACAGTGTTCAAGATAGTGACCATAGGGCAGGCCACATACAGTGTTCAAGATAGTGACCATAGGGCAGGCCACATACAGTGTTCAAGATAGTGACCATAGGGCAGGCCACATACAGTGTTCAAGATAGGGCAGGCCACATACAGTGTTCAAGATAGGGCAGGCCACATACAGTGTTCAAGATAGTGACCATAGGGCAGGCCACATACAGTGTTCAAGATAGTGACTATAGGGCAGGCCACATACAGTGTTCAAGATAGGACCATAGGGCAGGCCACATACAGTGTTCAAGATAGGCAGGCACGTGTCACATACAGTGTTCAAGATAGTGACTATAGGGCAGGCCACAGTGTCTACAGGCAGCCATACAGTGTTCAAGATAGTGACCATAGGGCAGGCCACATACAGTGTTCAAGATAGTGACCATAGGGCAGGCCACATAAGTCAGTAGTGACCATGCAGCCACAAAGGTTTAAAATGACCATAGGGCAGGCCACATACAGTGTTCAAGTAGTGACCATAGGGCAGGCCACATACAGTGTTCAAGATAGTGACCATAGGGCAGGCCACATACAGTGTTCAAGATAGTGACTCATAGGGCAGGCCACATACAGTGTTCAAGTAGTGACCTATAGGGGCAGGCCACATACAGTGTTCACAGATAGTGACCATAGGGCAGGCCACATACAGTGTTCAAGATAGTGACCATAGGGCAGGCCACATACAGTGTTCAAGTAGTGACCATAGGGGCAGGCACATACAGTGTTCAAGATAGTGACCCATCAGTGTTGATGGCCACATACAGTGTTCAAGATAGTGACCATAGGGCAGGCACATACAGTGTTCAAGGTAGTGACCATAGGGCAGGCCACATACAGTGTTCAAGTAGAGACTTAGGCAGGCACATCAGTTTAGAAGTGACCATGGCAGCCACATAGTTCAAATGTGACTAGGATATGTTCAAGTAGGTAGGCAGGCCACATACAGTGTTCAAGAATAGGGCAGGCCAACAGTGTTCAAGATAGGAGGCCACATAGTGTTCAAGATAGAGCCACATACAGTGTTCAAGATAGGCAGGCCACATACAGTGTTCAAGATAGATCAGGCCACATACAGTGTTCAAGTAGGACATAGGCAGGCCACATACAGTGTTCAAGATAGTGACCATAGGGCAGGCCACATACAGTGTTCAAGATAGTGACCATAGGCAGGCCAATACAGTGTTCAAGATAGGACATAGGGCAGGCCACTACAGTGTTCAAGATAGTACATAGGGCAGGCACATACAGTGTTCAAGTAGTACATAGGGCAGGCCACATACAGTGTTCAAGATAGTGACCATAGGGCAGGCCACATAGTGTTCAAGATAGTGACTATAGGGCAGGCCACATACAGTGTTCAAGTAGTGACATAGGGCAGGCCACATACTTTGCATTAGGTTTGATCATCTGTGTCTTTTCAAGACTTCTTGTGGGAGAAAAAACGTGCGCCTTATAAGCCGGAAATTACGGTAATTTCCAAGTGACAGTAACTCCAGTTACTATTTAGGGCTCCGTAGCTCCTGCAACTACTGAACTGAAAGTGGGTCGCCTGACGATATCCTCATCGTCAGCTCTGCCTGACAGATTTAATTACCCTCTGTATGACTGGGTTAGGTTAGGTAAGGTTTGTCAGGAAACAAGACACGTGTTTCCTGACGCGTGTCTTAGTCATATGATGACCCGCAGCTGGAGCCTCGGCGCTGGACGCTTTTGGAGCTTTTGGTGATCTGATCGAGGCCTTCCGCTGGCTTACCAGTCCACCCCTTTAAAAATTATGGTTACAGTTATAAGCGTTAAGTATGAACCCCGTTCTGTGTGAAGGAATATAACAGCTTGCTTTTGTTTACAGTAAGTAACTATCTTAAAGACAAAAGTGCACTATAATGCGAGTCCTTACTGACAACGTTTCGCCCACACAGTGGGTTTTTATCTAGTCACAAACATGTTATCGACTTGATAAAGCCCACTGTGTGGGTCGAAACGTTCTCAATAAAGGATCGCCTTATATTGCATTTGTGCCTTTATATATCGCGT
Organism: Cherax destructor; assembly: GCA_009830355.1. NCBI lineage: Eukaryota > Metazoa > Arthropoda > Malacostraca > Decapoda > Parastacidae > Cherax > Cherax destructor. The sequence continues at coordinate 535,710 of WNWK01000283.1, forward strand.
GGGTATTTTATACCGTGTCTCTCTACGTAAACTGAGAGAGAACGAGAGAGAGAGAGAGAGAGAGAGAGAGAGAGAGAGAGAGAGAGAGAGAGAGAGAGAGAGAGTAATGTAGCAGCACACTGCCAGGGTAGCCAACGTTATTAATATTAATAAAAAATAATACGATGGGAGAAGGGCGAGAGGATAAGGGATAGGCTGAACTACCACTGCCATGACTACCCTACCAGAGCAACCACCCCTCACATCAACCAACCACACCACTACTCTACCACAGCAACCACCCCTCACATCAACCACACCACTACCCTACCACAGCAACCACCCCTCATATCAACCACACCACTACCCTACCAGAGCAACCACCCTTCACATCAACCAACCACACCACTACCCTACCAGAGCAACCACCCCTCATATCAACCACACCACTACCCTACCAGAGCAACCACCCTTTACATTAACCAACCACACCACTACTTTACCAGAGCAACCACTCCTCACATCAATCACACCACTACCTTACCAGTGCAACCACCCCTCACATCAACCACACCACTACCCTGCCAGAGCAACCACCCCTCACATCAACCACACCACTACCCTACCAGAGCAACCACCCCTCACATCAACTAACCACACCACTACCCTACCAGAGCAACCACCCTTCATATCAACCAACCACACCACTACCCTACCAGAGCAACCAACCCTCACATCAACCAACCACACCACAATCGCTATCACCAACTGCATCTACTATCCAATGCCATGACCAACCTACCACCACCACCAGCAACCAGCTACCACACTATAACCACTAACACAATATACCCCATTCAACACCCCCCCCTCTCTCCCACAATGAATAATGCAAGTCACCAGTACTAACAGTCTGGCGGACAAAGGTTCCCCCAGGTGACAGTCTGGGAGACTAACACCATACCACACACACACATGTATACATACATAAATACACACATAACTAATGTTTTAAGACTCTCTTGCCATGAGTTCTAACCCCACCCGTACCGTGGTTTCTTTCATACATACATATATACATACATACAATGCACATATACATTCATATACATATATACATACATGCATACATATGTACATAATCTTATCGCTAAGCTAAAAGTGACGGAGTTTATGGTTTAAGAATTGATACTAAGCTCCCCGCTTGGATCGAACCGCTTTCCTCCCATTTCCCTGGCGCTGTGACCCCTACGGGTTTAGCGCCCATGAATATAATGATAACTCCCACCCGTGACTGATGCTTGAGAGCTCTGATCTAGGCTGTAGTCCAGCCTTCGCTTTTGACAGTCTGGTCCACCAGGTTGTTTGTGTTAGCGGCCCGGACATCCACCACACCGCGGCTCATCTGGAACTTGCAGCAGGAAGCTGTGCAGCTCTCAGAAACATTGCTGGAACCTGTGTAGAGATAGTTGTGGGTGTATGGACCGGCGGGCCGCCAACACCAACAGCCAGGCAGTCAAGAGGGAGGCCAGGCCTCGGACAGGAAAATTCCTGAAACAGGTCACAGGGAAATCATCCCTATTATCTTTACCTTTGATATACCTCTGATGAATTCCGAGAGTCTTTCTACTTCCGGAGCCCGGCCCTGGGCCAGGCTCGTCTGATGCTTGCCTATTTAACCAGGCTGTTGCTGCTGGTGGCTCACTGCCCCACATATCCATCAGAGCCTAGTTCATCTGGCACCTGGTGAAGATGCTTGAAGAATTCTACACTTGTTACAGCAGTGTTTCTGATATCTTCTGGCAAGATGTTGAATAGTCTGGGACCCACGGACGTTGATAGTGTTCTCTTATTGTGCCCACAGTGCCCCTGCTTTTCACTGAGTTTATTTTGCACTTCCTCTCATATATCTCACTCCAGAATGTTGTTATGGCAGTATACAGATTTGGGACCAGGACCTCAAGTACTTTCCAGGTATATATTATCATCAGTGAACACTTGTTTGTTGTACATAATTCACATTTCCCCGCATTTATTTATTGATTAACCAACCTGGTATATATTTGATGTTACAAAATCCGGTCTCCGGGAATTCTCTGAAGTCTTAAACTTAAGAATAAATCTTCCTGATGAATTTATAATAGCCAAAAATAAATTCCAGGGGTGGTAAAACATAGATTTAGACATTGGAACCATCTAAAAATTTATATTAGAAGCGAAATTATGACCAAAACTATATAAACCCATTTTTTGTGGTGGCCATCTTGGATCTGTGCAAATTTTACAAAATGCTCAATGTTGCCATGGCGACACTGAGAAGATCCTATATTAGGGACTCCTAAGGATAATAAATCTGCAAAAAAAACAATATTGGACTACCAAGGACTCCAGGTTCGCCAGTAATAAGGTGACTGTCAGTATAAGTTGGTAATTTGCCCTTACGGTGCGAAGGAGTGAAAATATATATGAACTATGCTGAGTTACTCCCCACTGTACTGACTACACCCTGGGTGGAGTTTTTCCCCGTGGTTAATGCTGAATAATCGACCGTGTCTGTGATTCAGTGTTAACAATGAGTTCATGTGATTCACTGAGTCAGGATGAGTGGCAGCAGTTCAGTAGATGTCGATTTTTTTCTCTGAAGTACGTGACATGTCTGAAGTGCGTGACATCTCTGAAGTGCATGACATCTGGTGTATTGATGTGATGCAGATCCCTGTATGAACCTCAACATGACCACCCAACAGTTAAAGTGTAACCTCCATGTTACACCCCACACCCGCCACAACTCAAGTGCTGCTAAACTGTTGTCTTAAAAGTCTTGTATACATACACCTGTGTACTGGCTAGAGAGACAGAAGGATGTAAGTATACTGGACACCGTGAAGTATGTCGCTCAGTGTGTATATGTTGAGATTTTACTTTAATACCTGTTTTAGGAATAAAGTTATTATTTACTAGTGTTGAATAGGTGACAAACAGCCTTAATAACCCCAATAACTAACCAACCAGACAGAGTCAGTAAGTCCCTCCGCACAACAGAGCTCACCGCAGCACAGAGCTCACCGCACAACAGAGCTCACCGCACCACAGTAACTACCATCCAGCACACTGTATCTATCCGCTGTATATATATTTTTCTACCAGACAGATATTGTTCATTATTAACTTAGGCTTTAGGCAGCTTAGCCAACGTCACTGTACATACAAACACTATTTATCACAAAAAAAAAAAAAACTTGCTAAAAGAGTCTGACAAACACACACACGTTTTTACACAGTATGACAAAGCCAAATTAAATTCCAAAATCTAATTCACATCATGATCTAAAAAAAAATTTAACACCCTCACCCCTCAATCCGTCCCTCCCCCTCCACCCTCACCATTCCCCTTCTCTCCCCACTTTGAAAGTTATAGCTGCAATTAGCATGTTGTAAATTAACCGGGATGGACCTGGTTACATTACCTGAATTAACACAGAGGATCTGAAAAAAACAGCGGCCCTTCTGTGTGGAGGCGAGAAGCTGTCTGACAAGCAGGTACAACCACACACAGTGTTTGTAACCGCATTGGTTGGTCTGACAAGCAGGTACAACCACACACAGTGTTTGTAACCGCAGTGGTTGGTTTGACAAGCAAGTACAACCACACACAGTGTTTGTAACCGCAGTGGTTGGTCTGACAAGCAGGTACAACCACACACAGTGTTTGTAACTGCAGTGGCTGGTCTGACAAGCAGGTACAACCACACACAGTGTTTGTAACCGCAGTGGTTGGTCTGACAAGCAGGTACAACCACACACAGTGTTTGTAACCGCAGTGGTTGGTCTGACAAGCAGGTACAACCACACACAGTGTTTGTAACCGCAGTGGTTGGTCTGACAAGCAGGTACAACCACACACAGTGTTTGTAACTGCAGTGGCTGGTCTGACAAGCAGGTACAACCACACACAGTGTTTGTAACCGCAGTGGTTGGTCTGACAAGCAGGTACAACCACACACAGTGTTTGTAACCGCAGTGGCTGGTCTGACAAGCAGGTACAACCACACACAGTGTTTGTAACCGCAGTGGCTGGTCTGACAAGCAGGTACAACCACACACAGTGTTTGTAACCGCAGTGGTTGGTCTGACAAGCAGGTACAACCACACACAGTGTTTGTAACCGCAGTGGTTGGTCTGACAAGCAGGTACAACCACACACAGTGTTTGTAACCGCAGTGGCTGGTCTGACAAGCAGGTACAACCACACACAGTGTTTGTAACCGCAGTGGTTGGTCTGACAAGCAGGTAAAACCACACACAGTGTTTGTAACCGCAGTGGCTGGTCTGACAAGTAGATACAACACACACAATGGTTGTTCTGACAAGCAGGTACAACCACGCAATGGTTCTGGCAAGCAGGTACAACCACGCAATAGTTCTGGCAAGCAGGTACAACCACACACAATTGTTGCAAACATCGAACTATGAGGACCTTGGGGTATGCACAGTACCGAGCGTATCACTAGGACACACCTCAAAGAACGAAAGATAAGCGATAATATGCACATGTCAGACCTTGCTTCGCTTCCGAGGGTTATCGCCCCTTGGCCCGGTCCTAGAACAGACCTCCCAATTGTTGACCTCATCAACTGATCGACTAAGCCGTTGGTGCTAGCCACATGCAGTGCAATACCTACACCACAGCATAGATGTGGTGCAAATAACATAATGCAGTGAAATATATGGAAGGAACTTTAAAATAAATCCAGTAAAAAGTAGTGGGGGGCCTTGGGCACAATAAGAGAAAATTACATCAACATCCGTGGATCTAGACTTTTCAACCTGCTACCAGCAAATATCAGAAATATTACTGGAACCATTGTAGAAGCCAAAATCACTACGTCCGTGGTGTGCCAGATCAAGCAGGCTATGATGGTTATGTGGGTCTGCGGGCCACCAACAAGAACAGCCTGGTCGACAAAGAAATCAAATAGGACGCGCTCGCCCCGGGCGAGCCGCGGAAGCAGGAAAACTCCCGAAAGAGGTTACAGGCAAAATCAAGAGCACAATAGCTGTTGCGCAATCTAGCGAGGCTGAGAGTGATTGTCAGGAATCTTAACAATGAATCAAGAAGTCTATGGACGAGAAGTAAGAGGCATGCAACACCTGCTGGGAGCCCTCATCAAGTGTGTACACAAAGTAGAGAAAATCTAGAGATTCACAGAGAGAGCAGACCCAGAGAGGGAGAGAGAGCAGACCCAGAGAGGGAGAGAGAGCAGACCCAGAGAGGGAGAGAGAGCAGACCCAGAGAGGGAGAGAGAGCAGACCCAGAGAGGGAGAGAGAGCAGACCCAGAGAGGGTGATGAAAGAAAGTCTTCCCTCAGAACAGTAAGTTACACAAGGTATTTTATGTTTTCCATAAAATATCTAGCTAGGTTTGATAATATAGAACGGAAGAGAGAGAGAGAGAGAGAGAGAACGCCTGCGCCTCGTAAGGAGATTATCTTGCCCTTCAAGTTATGTAAACAAGAGCACCCATTTACTTCCAATATAGAGTCATCAACACGGACAGCTAACACCGTATTTCACTCTCACCCCCAACACTCGCCCTACATATCTCCCCCTAAGACAACACGTGGGGGGAGGGAGTGATGTGTAGCTCATAGTAAGAGCATACCGCTCACTGCTATAAAGTTCCCCAACTCCCACCACTGCCCACCTAGCTGCAACACAGGTGCGTTAGCCGACCCTTCTTCGGCGCATACAAAATAAACAGAAAAACCTTAAATCTGTCGAAAGTATTACACTTACACACAATATTATTGTACACACGAACGAGTGGTATTGATCAGTAACAGCACTGCGACTAGCCAAGGAGTCGAACCCATGCTGCTTTGGCCCGCCTCATGGTGAGCGAAAGGCAAATGACGCTCTAGTCCATGCCACACAATATATAGTGTATATATATATATATATATATATATATATATATATATATATATATATATATATATATATATATATATATATATATATATATATATATATATATATATATTTTGTGTGTGTGTGTGTCGTGCCGAATAGGTAAAATTGGTCAATTAGCAAAAATTCATTTAAAATTAGGTCATTTCTAAAATTTTCTCTTATACGTTTAAATATATATATTTTTTCATTTATGTTAATGTAAAAACTAATAATTTTGTACCAAAAGAACCTTAGAAAACTTACCTAACCTTATTGTAACAAGCGCAATTAAATTTACCCTAATCCAACTAAATATATTTTAGATATGTTTACAATCATTTAATAATAAACAAACACAATTAAATATATTTTTCTCGTAGGTTCAGAATGATTTTTGCGAAATTATTGCATACACAAATTTTCGCTTGCCTTATTCGGCAAGAAGAGCGTTGCTATTTAAGCCAAAATCACAAGTTTTACCTATTCAGCACGACATTTTTATATATATATATATATATATATATATATATATATATAATATAATATAGAGATACGTACATGAAAGACGTAAACACATCAAAGGTGGGTCTATGCATTCAAAAAGCCTCGTCATCATGGTAGTTTCTTCAAGTTTAGACCCAAAAATTAATCTCTTTGGGTTTTTGTTCCCTGCGAAGAGCTTGTAAAGAAGGCACCCGTGGAGAGCTTGTAAAGAAGGCACCCGTGGAGAGCTTGTAAAGAAGGCACCCGTGGAGAGCTTGTAAAGAAGACAACAGAAGAGAGCTTAAGACATCTGTGGAGAGCTTGTAAAGACAACTGAAGAGAGCTTGTAAAGAAGATACCTGTGGAGAGCTTGTAAAGAAGATACCTGTGGAGAGCTTGTAAAGACAACAAAAGAGAGCTTGTAAAGGCAGCTGCGGAAAGCTTGTAAAGAAGACACCTGTGGAGAGCTTGTAAGAAGACAAGAGAAGAGAGCTTGCAAAAAGTTGCCTGAAGAAACCTTGTAAAGACAACTGAAGAGAGCTTGTAAAGAAGATACCTGTGGAGAGCTTGTAAAGAAGACAACAAAAGAGAGCTTGTAAAGACACCTGTGGAGAGCTTGTAAGAAGACAACAGAAGAGAGCTTGTAAAAAGGTGCCTGAAGAAAGCTTGTAAAGAAGACACCTGAGGAGAGCTTGTAGACAACTGAAGAGAGCTTATAAAGAAGGCACCTGTGGAGAGCTTGTAAGAAGGCACTTGTGGAGAGCTTGTAAGAAGGCACCTGTGGAGAGCTTGTAAGAAGGCACCTGCGTTTAATCCTCTTGAAAGACTAAATTAAAACTAGATCCTCAGGAAGCATGGAAGTTAGTAAAAGCTTTGAAGCTCTGTTGTAATTTTTGTAAGATATCCTGAGAGCGTTCACCTTCGTCTATGCTCCTTGATCTTACCTTTGACCCTCTTTTCTCTTTTTTCTCCTCGCTTAACACCCGTAGCTCACTTTCCTTCGTGGAGAGCTTAACCTGCCTACTCATCCTTGGCTTTTCCTGCAACTTGTTCTTTCCCTTACTTGCCTCTTTACCTCCCTCTATTCTTTCTTCTCCTTTACTCCTGCTCCCTTTCCTCTTCTAGAGCCCTTACTTTAACAGCCCTTAACTCTTAGCTTTCCTCTAACCCTCTTTTCCTCTCTTCTTCCCCTCCTTTCATTCCCTCTTTAACTCACTCTCTTTCTTTTTCCCTCTTCCTCCCCTCCCTTCCCTTCCCTCCTCTCTCCTCTCTCTTTCTTCCCTCCTCCTCCTCTCTTTTTCCCTCCTCTTCCTTCTCCCTTTCTTCCCTCCTCCTCCTTCTCTTCTTCCATCCTCCCTCCTCTCTTCTTCTTCCTCCTCCTCCTTTCTCCTCTCCTTCTCCTCTCCCTTCCCCTCTCCTCCTCCTCCTTCTCCTCTTCCCCTCTCCTCCTCCTCTCCTCTCTTCCCCTCCTCCTCTCCCTCTCTTCCCTCCTCCTCCTCTCCCTCTTCTTCCCCTCCCCTCCTCTCCCTCTTTTCCCCTCCTCCTCCTCTCCCTTTCCCCTCCTCCTCCCTCTTCCTCCCTCCTCTCCCTCCTCCTCCCTCCTCTCTTCCCTCCTCCCTCTCCCTTTTTCCCCTCTCCTCCTCTCTCCCTCCTCTCTTCCGCTCCTCCTCATCTCTCTTCCCTCCTCCTCCCTCCCTCTCTCCTCCCTCTCCCTCTCTCCTCACTCTCCTCGTCCCCTATCCCTCCTCTGCCCATCACCACATTGTTGCATGACACAACTAATTAACGTCAGGTAAATCTGGTGATGAAACCAGGAACACAAAAGAAAAAATGCAAAAGAAAATAATAAAGAAATGTTGAGAAATGAAATGAAGACATGAAAAAAGAAAAAACGAAAAGTAAGAGAACAAGACAACAACCAATAGTAACTAGTCTTTGAAAGAATGTTTTGAATTAAGAAACTGAAGGATAAGATTGTCTTGTATCCATCAACCCCCACAAGGCTCCCCTCAATCACCATCATCTCCCTCAACCCCACCATATTCCCTCAACCCCCACCATGCTCCCCTCAACCTCCACCATACTCCCCTCAACCCCACCATTCTCCCTCAACCCCACCATCTCCCCTCAACCCCACCATGCTCCTCCTTCAACCCCACCATGCTCCCCTCAACCCCACCATGCTCCTCAACTCCCATCATAACTCCCTCACCATGTTCCTCTCAACCCCACCATGCTCCTCTCAACCCCCATGCTCCCCTCAACCCACCATACTCCTCTCAACCCCTCATGCTCCCCTTAATCCCACTCCCTCAACGCCCATCATGCTCCCCTCAACATGTTTCACTCAACCCCCCACCTCACCATGCTCCCCCTCGCACACTTCCCCTATATTTCCTCCCCTCAGCCCTCCCCCTTCTGCTATCTTCCCCAGCTTCCCTCACTCTCCACCTTCCTTCACCCCCACCTTCCCTCATACCCACCTTCCCTCACACCCCACCTTCCCTCACACCCCACCTACCCTCACCCCACCTTCCCTCACACCCCACCTTCCCTCACACCCCCACCTACCCCTCACACCCCACCTTCCCTCACCCCACCTTCCCTCACACCCACCTACCCTCCACCCCACCTTCCCTCACACCCACCTACCTCTCACACCTCCACCTTCCCTCACACCCCACCTACCCCTCACACCCCACCTTCCCTCACCCCCACCTACCCCCACACCCCCACCTTCCCTCACTCTCACCTTGTACCCTCACTGAGCCATGATAAATTCTCTCGCCAGCACCTCCCTCATCCATATTCTATGCCCTGGCATGACGTTTCCCCTGGTAATATTTCCCCTCACTTCAACAGCCGGCAGCCCTTGCATTTGTCTCTATGGCTAAACAAAAGTGTACTAAATACGCACTTGTCTATGTATAATTAAACAAAAGTTTATCTCATAAAGACTTGTCTCTGTAAAACTAGATCTAGAATGTATTATGCATAACTTTGAGATTTTTCCCACCATTTATGGGAAATTTTAATTCTCCCACTCAAATTTACATTTATGGTTAAAAAAAAAGGATGATTTGTAGAGCAAAAGTGACAAATCTAGGCTGAGGCCTCGTTCCTAGGCCTATTATGTATCCCTATGTTCGTGCGCTACCTTCCCTAGGATGAACATGGTGGCAACAATAAACTAGCCGATCAGCGGCAAAATTTAACTTTAAATATTTAGTGAAAGTTGTCATTTATAGGAGAACAAGAGGAAAGAGAGAGAGAGAGAGAGAGAGAGAGAGAGAGAGAGAGAGAGAGAGAGAGAGAGAGAGAGAACTTTTATTGTATATTTCGACTTTACAGCGAATTTAAGATGACAGAGAAACTCGAATCATAAAGTATGGACGGTCACAGATTTCCTTTCACTCCCGATATGATTTTCTACGTTTCAGGGGGAAAAAAAACATGAAAACGCCCCGACCAGATCAGATCCCAGACCGGGCCGTGGTGACGATGATACCTGAGACTATCACCAGAAAATCTGTAGACGGTTTCCGGGAGAAAGGGAGGCTTTGCTCCCATAGGTTTGGTCCCAGACCAGGCCTCCCGGTGCATGACCGGTCAACCAGACTGTTGGTGCTAGCCAACAGTGCCAGCATTACTTACAAACTCATTCGGTAATTCGAGAGAGTTCTTAGTTTGAAGTCTCGTAATGGTCCCGGGGATCATGGACTCCGCAGCAAGGTCTTAGACCACGCCTCATGGTCGAAGAAATGGTCAGTCAGGCTGTTGGTGACAGCAGCAAGCAGCTCAGTGTAGATGTTAACAGTGTAAGACTTATATGTATATTTCCTAGCAACACTTATAGCCAGGCACCCTTGTCATGCTGATGGCACGTGACTCCCCCCCCCCCACGTAGGCCTGCACTCAGAGCCCTCTGCCTTACTGCCTAGCAGGCTGGCGGGCGAGACGTGCAGACGGACAGGCTGGGTCTCTTCCTACGACTACCAATACAGTCTACAGTGTTTTCCTACCACCACTTCTTCAGAACCCCCTTCATACATAGACACCACAGCTCGGTTGATCAGGAACTGGCTCAGGGAAAACAATTATATTCGGGTGTGCAAATTTGGGAACCAGTGCCAGCAGTATTTTCCACTTGTGAAGTGATAAATCTTTCACGTCGGCGCCCCAGAGAGAACACTTTGAGGAATTTTAAACATTTTCAGTAACTCAGATGTTTGAATAGAGGCGAGCAGTGAAAATTTTCTGCACAGTCTCCAGATTTGCAGTTTAGGTGATGTAGAGCCTGATCCCACTTAGAATGTGGAAAAGACTTGGGAGTCATGGTAAGCAGAAATCTAAAGCCATGACAACAGTGCCTAAGTGAGCGCAATAAGGCTAACAGATTACTTGGATTTACATCAAGAAGTATAACTAACATATAAATATGGTATTCCATGAAAAACTATATCCCAGTCTACCTACATATGTATAGTTTATCGGTAGTCGATCCTGAGGGCCAGTGAACCTCGCGGTTCGGTCCCAGAAGAGACTACTTCGTGGTTTGTAGCCTCTCAATGATGCTGTTGGTAACTTAAAAAATTTCATTACAGTTTTGGTATCTCTAGTTTATATTCTATCATACATCTGGAAACTTCTTTAGGGGCTGAACTCAAATCTACACCCTAAAATTACTCCCTACAGCAAGAATATCCGTAAACGGTGCAAAATGCCCGAAATGAAAACAAGGGTGAAAATTCCAGAGCTATGAAACAACATTCAGGCCAACAGAACTAACATCACACATCATGCAAGTCTCTGAAAGGGTACTGAGACGACAACATTGTGTACATATGGAAAACCAGGACGTAGGCGAGGCAACAGAGGTTTAAAACAGGAAGATCATGATCGTCACAACTATTATGACAACATCACTGAGGCTCTGCAAGAAAACCAAAATGCCGATGTAGTTCACACAGATTGTGCAAAAGGCATCTGACAAACGTAATGTTCACCAACAACCTGACTGATCAGACTGGGGCGATAACCCTAGAAATCGTGTTCGGGAAACCCTCAGGTAGCCCTGCAGATATTATATTCATGGGGAACCGCTAAACTCGTAGGGGTTCTCCAGGGCTTGGGAAATGGGAGCTAATATTTGAGCCAAGGAAAGATGATGTATAACTCCCATTCTTTGGATCAAGAGCCCCCTCATTAGCATCAAGACACTTCTTGAAGGGACCTTGCAGGTGAGATTGTATCATTAGTGTAGAACCGGTTGATTTACCAATAATCTGTGACCAGTTTCGAGAATCTTCTTGCTCCCGCAGATCGGCCCTTGGCCAGGCTTTGTTGGTGCTAGCTTGGTCAACCAGGCTATTGTTGGCGGCCAGCTGGCCTACAGATCACATTTCCAAACCATTCCTAACTTCCGAAAAAAACATTCCAAATAAATAATTTCTGACTACCAAACAAATCATTCCTGACTACCAGGGCGCCCTTACTTTCCACTGGGTTTATTTTACACTTCCTCCCTTATCTCTCACTCCAGTATGTTATGGCAGTGAGTAGATTTGGGACCAGACCCTCAAGTACTTTCCAGGTGTATATTATCATGTATCTCTCTCTCCTCCGCTCCAGTGAGTACATATTTAGGACTTTGAGGCGTCTTCAGTAATTTAAATACTTCAGTTCTTCTATATTCCAAACGAACCATTCTTCACTATCAAACATATCATGGTTTACAAGCCATTCCTTACGTTCAATCGAACCATTCCTCATTCCCAAACCATTCCTCACTCCCAAACAAACCACTCCTCACTCCCAAACAAACCATTCCCTATGTTTATACAAACCATCCCTCACTCCCAAACAAACCATTCCTCACTTCCAAACAAATCATTCCTCACTCCTAAACAAACCATTCCCTATGTTTAAACAAACCATTCCTCACTCCCAAACAAACCATTCCTCACTCCCAAACAAACCATCCCTCACTCCCAAACAAACCATTCCTCACGTTCAGTGTTGACGGCTCCTTTCAGGGCTGGGAAAGATTCAGACATCATTTAGAGCCTGCACAGAACCAATAAAGGAACTAAATTACTAGGAACGTCTCCAAGTCCTAAATATGTGCTCACTGGAGCGGAGGAGAGATAGAGATACATGATAGCACACACGGGGAAGGTGTGTCTGAGAGCTGGCTCCAAATCTGCACACTGCCATAACAACATACTGGAGAGAGAGATACGGGAAGAAGCGTAAAGTAAACCCCGTGAAAAATAGGGGCGCCGTGAGCACAGTAAATGACTACTGCATCAATATCCGTGAACCCAGACTATTCAACACAAGATATCAAAAACATTGCCGGAAGAATCGTATAAATTTTCAAGAAGGAATTGGACATATACATCTGACAAGTGCCAGATCAACCAGGCTGTGATGGATGTGGGCCAGCGGGCCGCCAGCAACAATAGCATGGTTAACCAGGCAAGGACCAGACAAGACTTGCCCAGTGACAGGCTGCGAGAGCAGGAAAACTCTCGAAAGTCTTCAAAGGTTTATCAAAGGCTCAAAGGTATTCTTCACATTCAAACCATTCCTCACGTTCAAATAAACCATTCCTCACGTTTAAATAAACCATTCCTCACGTTTAAATAAACCATTCCTCACGTTTAAATAATTCCTCGATTAAGCAAACTTTTCCTAAACGTCAAAACCATTCTTACTTCAAACCTATTCCTCACTTTCAAAAACCATTCTCACGTTCCAAATCAACCATTCCTCAGTAAAAAAACCCTATTCCTCAGTTTAAAAATTCCTCAGTACCAAACTATTTCTAAAGTCCAAAACCCAACCATTCCTATGCAAAACTATTCCTCACGTCCAAACCATTTCTCAAGTGCCAAACCAACCATTCCTCAGTACCAAACTATTCTGAGTGCCAAACTATTCCTCAGTGCCAAACTATTCCTCAGTGCCAAACTATTCCTCAGTGCCAAACCAACTATTCCTCAGTGCCAAAGTTTGAGACAGACTTGCCAGCAGCAAGCAGCCCAGCCTGACATCCCAGTACAATTTTTACACTTATCAAAATTTCTCTCTCCCTTCTCCACGATTCCTGGAAAAGTTCCCTTACCGTATTTTACTCTTCTCTCTCAACTATTCTTACAGCCCAATGAAACTTTTCACAATATTTTAAGACTTCTGAGCCACGCTCATCCACTTCCTATAATATAATTTGTCTCTGCCTGCCTTTTGTGTACCAGTGACAATCCCTCGCAGCAGAAAGTCGGCGAGCGGTGCTAGGCAATCCACCACCTTCATCTGCATATGCAAAAATACCTAAACTCTGATTCCAGTCCCAGTGAGTTAAATTCTCTCTCTCTCTCTTCCCCTCTCAGTCCTTTCAGCCATATCGTCTGTCTCTTTCTCACAGATAGAAAGATATATAAACACACATATGATATATATATATATATATATATATATATATATATATATATATATATATATATATATATATATATATATATATATATATATATATAGTATATATGATATTGTTTAAGTATATTTCGTATGAAGGGAGGACTTATTTATTTTTTTGTTAAAATATTTATTGCACTGTATAGTTATCGACGTTTCGTTTTAAATTCAGTCGCCACCATCAGGATTTTTCTCTTGAAAGATATAACAAAACCAAAACCGAAAAAAAAAACACTGAAAATTAAATATTATTACCAAAAGACGAAAAAAATATTAAAAATAAGAGAAATCATATAAATTAGAAGACAATGTTGCAGTCTAATTAGTCTCACGGGGTTACTGGAGACCATGTTTCTGTCCTACCAGTCTCACGGGGTTACTGGAGACCATGTTTCTGTCCTACCAGTCTCACGGGGTTACTGGAGACCATGTTTCTGTCCTACCAGTCTCACGGGGTTACTGGAGACCATGTTTCTGTCCTACCAGTCTCACGGGGTTACTGGAGACCATGTTTCTGTCCTACCAGTCTCACGGGGTTACTGGAGACCATGTTTCTGTCCTACCAGTCTCACGGGGTTACTGGAGACCATATTTCTGTCCTACCAGTCTCACGGGGTTACTGGAGACCATGTTTCTGTCCTACCAGTCTCACGGGGTTACTGGAGACCATGTTTCTGTCCTACCAGTCTCACGGGGTTACTGGAAACCATGTTTCCATCCTACCAGTCTCACGGGGTTACTGGAAACCATGTTTCCATCCTACCAGTCTCACGGGGTTACAAAATTCATTTTCCATGAGAGTAAGAAGCTTGGCAGACGGTGCAAGATACCCTCCAATGAAAAGCAGGGGTGCAATGTGTACACTAAGGAAAAACTCAATAAGCGTGAAGGGATCAAAACTTTTCAACGTCATCCTTCATACAAAAGGGAGATCACCAACAGACCCCTGGCTGTCTTCAAGAAAGAACTGGAGTAGTTTCTCAAGTCAGCGCTTGCTCAGCCAGACTGTGATGCTTATGTTGGGCTTGGTGCACACCAACAGCCTGGTTGATTAATCCAGCTACTGGGAGACCTGGCCTGGGAGCGGACCGTGGGGGGCGTTGACCCACGCAACACACTCCAGGCAGACACACCCCGACTGAATAACCCACAAAACCACGACCTTCCCAAAAGATTTTTGTGTATGCACCGAGATTTTCACCTCTGAAACTCAAGTCTACTTTCCACTGGGAAGAGTGGGGAGAGGGGATTATTTTGCACTCTCTGCAGCACCTCTGCTCCTGCAGATGCAACGTGAGAACCTCTCACCGGAAGCTCGCGATAAAGTCAGCTGTGTATGCATTGTTGCAAATATAACAACTGCTTTCATGAATCCCAATGAGGCTTCTCTCAGGATTACTTAAACCACACTCGTCACAACAATATTGGAGTACGTAGCATTACCTCGTGAAACCTCATCTTTTTAAACAAAAGCTTGAGGATGTCTGTTAGTAAACCTCATCTCTTTAAACAAAAGCTTGATGATGTCTGTTATAAACTCATCTTTAAACAAAGCTGAGAGTTTAGAAACCTCATCTCTTTAAACAAAAGCTTGAGGATGTCTGTTAGTAAACCTCATCTCTTTAAACAAAAGCTTGAGGATGTCTGTTAGTAAACCTCATCTCTTTAAAACAAAAGCTTGAGGATGTCTGTGTCTATTAAAAGAATGCTGAACTCATCTCTTAAACAAAGCGAGATGTCTGTAGTAACCCTCATCCTTTAAACAAAGCAGGATGTCTGTTATAAACCTCATCTCTTTAAACAAAGCTGAGGATGTCTGTTAGTAACTCATTTAAACAAAGGAATTTTTGATCTGTCAGGATAAACTGAACCTCGCAACACTTGTATACGGGTTTAGAGCTTTTAATGCATATAACAACAGAAATAATAATAATAATAATAATCATAATTATAATAATAACCATTATCTCACCACATGAGGCGACATGTATGTATGGGTTACATGTATACGGATGCCATAAGCGCCCCAGAGAGGCCACAAGCACCCCAGAGAGGCCACAAGCACCCCAGAGAGGCCACAAGCACCCCAGAGAGGCCACAAGCACCCCAGAGAGGCCACAAGCACCCCAGAGAGGCCACAAGGAGGCCACACCCAGAGAGGCCAAGACCCAGAGGCACCACCAGAGACCCGGCCATAAGCACCCCAGAGAGCAAGGCCATCAAGCACCACCAGAAGAGTCCAACGACACCACACTAGAGAACAAGCACCAGATCCAAGCACCCAAGCAACACCAGGACCAGAAGCAAGCAACAGAGAGGGAAAGGTGAAAAGGAGAAGGATAAGCAGAAGAGGAACAAGGGAAGAGAGAGAGAGAAAAAAAAAGAAGAAGAAGAGAGAAGTAAATGAGATGAAGAAGGAGAAGAGAGAGAGAGAGAGAGAGAGAGAGAGAGAGAGAGAGAGAGGACGTGATGAGCCAAAACGGATTAAGAGGGAATTGGAAGGAAGGAGGAGAGAAAGAGAGAAAGGATTACGAAGATAACGCGACGAGGGAAATAGAGAAGAGGGTGGGAAAGGCAAAATATAGGAAAAATGGAAACTAGGTAGGAGGGAAAAATGGAAACTAGGTAGGAAGTACGAATGGAAACTAGGTAAGCCACGTAGGAGGGAAGGAAAAAGCTAGAGGGAAGGGAGAGAAGAGAAGGAAGAGAGCGAGGATAGAGGAAGAAGGAACGAAGAGAAAGAGAGGAGAGACACAAAGAGAGGAAGGAAAAGTGTGCGGGAGTCGAAGGGAAGAGAAAAAAAGGCGAGTAAATAGAAAACTGAAAGAAGAAAAAATAGGGAGTAAAAGAAGAGGTAGTTGAGGAAGAAGTGGGAGAGGCAGAGAGAAGGAAAGGGAGATGAGAAACCTTGAAGAGGGTGAGAAAAATGAAGAGGGAAGGGAAGAAGGGAAAGAGTGAGGAAAAGAAGGTAAGAAGTGAAAGGAAAAGGAGAAGAATGGAAAAATTGAGAAGTGAAAGAATGAGAGGGAAGGGAAAGAATGAAGGTAAGAAGAGAGTGTGAAGTGAAAATGGCAAATGAGTGGAAGGAAAAGAAGTGAGAGAAAACTGGGAAACTGAAAGGAAAAAAAGGAAAATGAGGGAAAAAATGAGGGAAAGAAGGAAAAAGTGAGGGAAAGAAGGAAAAAAGTGAGGGGAAGGAAAAAAGTGAGGAAGAAAGAAAAAAGTGAGAAGGAAAAAAGTTAGGGGAAGAAGGAAAAAATTGAGGGGAAGAAGGGAAAAATGAGGGGAAGGAAAAAAGGGAGAGGAAAAAGGAATAAAGTGAGGGTAAGAAGGAAAAATGAGGGAAGGAAAAGGGAAAAAAGTGAGAGAAGGAAAAAATAAGGAGAAAAAAAGAAAAGTTTAAGGAAGAAGGAAAAAAGTGAGGGGAAGGAAAAATAAGGAGGAAAAAAAAGTGAGGGGGGAAGAAAGGAATGAAGGGAAGTGTGAGGGTGAAAGGAAAGAAGGGAGAAAGTGAGAGGGAAGAAGGGAGAAGGTGAGCGAGAGAGAGAAGGTGAAATAGAAGTAGGGAGAAGGTGAAAGAGAAAATAGAAGGTGAGAGGAGGGAGGTGAAAGGGAGAAAGTAAGAGAGAAGGTGAAAGGGAAGAAGAGAATGAGAGGGAACAAAGGATGATAAGGGAGAGGATGAAAGAAAAGAAAATGAGGGAGATTGTGAGAGAGAAGGGAGATGAGAGGGAAGAAAGGAAAGGGTGAGAGAGAGAAGGGAGATGAAGAAAAGGGAGAGGGTGGAGAGAATGACGAAGGGAAGAGTGAAAGAAAGGTGAAAGGGAAGAAAGGAGAGGGTGAAGAGAAGAAAGGAGAGGGTGAGAAGGAGAGGGAAAGTAAGAAGTGGAAAGGAGGGAGAAGAAGGAGAGAGGGAGGACAAACAGTGGGTCGGTGGAAACGGAAAAACTGTTTTAGAAGAACAGTGTTTGGGAAGAGGGAGACTACTGGAACAAGCAAACACTCACACTGGAGTGCTGGAACAAAGCAAACACTCACACTGGAGTGCTGGAACAAAGAAAACACTCACACTGGAGTGCTGGAACAAAGAAAACACTCACACTGGAGTGCTGGAACAAAGAAAACACTCACACTGGAGTGCTGGAACAAGGAAACACTCACACTGGAGTGCTGGAACAAAGTAAACACTCACACTGGAGTGCTGGAACAAAGTAAACACTCACACTGGAGTGCTGGAACAAAGAAAACACTCACACTGGAGTGCTGGAACAAGGAAACACTCACACTGGAGTGCTGGAACAAAGTAAACACTCACACTGGAGTGCTGGAACAAGAAACACTCACACTGGAGTGCTGGAACAAGGAAACACTCACACTGGAGTGCTGGAACAAGGAAACACTCACACTGGAGTGCTGGAACAACAAACACTCACACTGGAGTGCTGGAACAAGGAAACACTCACACTGGAGTGCTGGAACAAGGAAACACTCACACTGGAGTGCTGGAACAAGGAAACACTCACACTGGAGTGCTGGAACAAAGCAAACACTCACACTGGAGTGCTGGAACAAGCAAACACTCACACTGGAGTGCTGGAACAAGGAAACACTCACACTGGAGTGCTGGAACAAGCAAACACTCACACTGGAGTGCTGGAACAAGGAAACACTCACACTGGAGTGCTGGAACAAGGAAACACTCACACTGGAGTGCTGGAACAAAGCAAACACTCACACTGGAGTGCTGGAACAAGGAAACACTCACACTGGAGTGCTGGAACAAGAAACACTCACACTGGAGTGCTGGAACAAAGCAAACACTCACACTGGAGTGCTGGAACAAGCAAACACTCACACTGGAGTGCTGGAACAAGGAAACACTCACACTGGAGTGCTGGAACAAAGCAAACACTCACACTGGAGTGCTGGAACAAGCAAACACTCACACTGGAGTGCTGGAACAAGCAAACACTCACACTGGAGTGCTGGAACAAGGAAACACTCACACTGGAGTGCTGGAACAAGCAAACACTCACACTGGAGTGCTGGAACAAAGCAAACACTCACACTGGAGTGCTGGAACAAGGAAACACTCACACTGGAGTGCTGGAACAAGCAAACACTCACACTGGAGTGCTGGAACAAGGAAACACTCACACTGGAGTGCTGGAACAAGGAAACACTCACACTGGAGTGCTGGAACAAAGCAAACACTCAACTGGAGTGCTGGAACTAAAGAGCAAACACTCACACTGGAGTGCTGAAGGAACACCACTGGAGTCTGAAAAAGCAACACTCACACTGGAGTGCTGGAACAAAGCAAACACTCACACTGGAGTGCTGGAACAAGCAAACACTCACACTGGAGTGCTGGAACAGGAAACACTCACACTGGAGTACTGGAACAAAGCAAACACTCACACTGGAGTGCTGGAACAAGGAAACACTCACACTGGAGTGCTGGAACAAAGCAAACACTCACACTGGAGTGCTGGAACAAGGAAACACTCACACTGGAGTGCTGGAACAAGCAAACACTCACACTGGAGTGCTGGAACAAGCAAACACTCACACTGGAGTGCTGGAACAGGAAACACTCCACTGGAGTGCTGGGAAAAAAGCAAACACTCACACTGAGTGCTGGAACAAGGAAACACTCACACTGGAGTGCTGGAACAAGCAAACACTCACACTGGAGTGCTGGAACAAGGAAACACTCACACTGGAGTGCTGGAACAAAGCAAACACTCACACTGGAGTGCTGGAACAAGGAAACACTCACACTGGAGTGCTGGAACAAGGAAACACTCACACTGGAGTGCTGGAACAAGGAAACACTCACACTGGAGTGCTGGAACAAGGAAACACTCACACTGGAGTGCTGGAACAAGGAAACATTCACACTGGAGTGCTGGAACAAGGAAACACTCACACTGGAGTGCTGGAACAAGGAAACACTCACACTGGAGTGCTGGAACAAGAAACACTCACACTGGAGTGTGAACAAGAAACACTCACACTGGAGTGCTGAACAAGAAACACTCACACTGGAGTGCTGGAACAAGAAACACTCACACTGGAGTGCTGGAACAAGGAAACACTCACACTGGAGTGCTGGAACAAGAAACACTCACACTGGAGTGCTGGAACAAGGAAACACTCACACTGGAGTGCTGGAACAAGAAACACTCACACTGGAGTGCTGGAACAAGGAACACTCACATGGAGTGCTGGAACAAGCAAACACTCACACTGGAGTGCTGGAACAAGGAAACACTCACACTGGAGTGCTGGAACAAAGCAAACACTCACACTGGAGTGCTGGAACAAGGAAACACTCACACTGGAGTGCTGGAACAAGGAAACACTCACACTGGAGTGCTGGAACAAGGAAACACTCACACTGGAGTGCTGGAACAAGGAAACACTCACACTGGAGTGCTGGAACAAGGAAACACTCACATGGAGTGCTGGAACAAGAAACACTCACACTGGAGTGCTGGAACAAGGAAACACTCACATGGAGTGCTGGAACAAAGCAAACACTACACTGGAGTGCTGGAACAAGAAACATCACACTGGAGTGCTGGAACAAGCAAACACTCACACTATGTGAACAAGGAAACACTCACACTGGAGTGCTGGAACAAGGAAACACTCACACTGAAGTGCTAGAACAAAGTAAACACTCACACTGGAGTGCTGGAACAAGGAAACACTCACACTGGAGTGCTGGAACAAGGAAACACTCACAATGGAGTGCTGGAACAAGCACTCACAATGGAGTGCTGGAACAAACACTCACAAGAGTGCTGGAACAAGCAAACACTCACACTGGAGTGCTGGAACAAAGCAAACACTCACACTGGAGTGCTGGAACAAGGAAACACTCACACTGGAGTGCTGGAACAAGGAAACACTCACACTGGAGTGCTGGAACAAGGAAACACTCACACTGGAGTGCTGGAACAAGGAAACACTCACAATGGAGTGCTGGAACAAGCACTCACAATGGAGTGCTGGAACAAACACTCACAATGGAGTTCTGGAACAAGCAAACACTCACAATGGAGTGCTGAAACAAGTAAAAACACATAACTTAGCTTGAAGAAAGTACAGATAGGAACTAGCAGATCAATTATCCACTATAATGAAATGTGTCAAGTTTAACATATATGTGGAGAAAGTAACAAGGTCAGTAGACTGCAAGATGTTGTTACTGCTAGACTAGGCTAGGTTATAAGTATCCCTGGAAGTACTGTTGTTACTGCTAGACTAAGGCTAAGGTATAAGTATCCCTGGCAGTACTGTTGTTACTGAAAGACTAATAGGTTTTAAGTATCTCTAGCAGTACCATTGTTACTGCTACACTATGACTAGGCTATAAGTATTTCTGGCAGTACTGTTGTTATTGCTACACTATGGCTAGGCTATAAGTATCTCTGGCAGTACTGCTGTTACTGCTAGATTAAGGCTAGGTTATAAGTATATCTGGCAGTACTGTTGTTACTGCTACACTCTGGCTAGGCTATAAGTATCTCTGGCAGTATTGCTGTTACTGCTAGACTAAAGTTAGGCTATAAGTATCTCTGGCAGCACAGTTTGTATGGAGATGTCAATAACATAAAATACTAAGTGTATGGACAGAGACAGAGCCATACACTGGAGCATAATATCTTGGTGTCCAAACATCCTACCTTCCAAAGACACTTCCATGCAAACCTTGTAAATGATATCTGAAGTCTTGAAGCTGTATCCATATTTTGCATCGACCAGATGAACAAAACATCTTTTATAGAAATTACAACCCAGCTATGACCAATTGTTTTTATTCTTATCAGTGGTAATGAAAAATAATTTTTAAGACTGTATTACTCACAGTAATGTGTACAACAATTGTAAAAAACAAAATGACTATGACTCCCTCATGGTGATGTAACAGTGCTCAGCGGGGTCTGACAAAGGCCCCTTGTGACCTCCGTAATCTTGTATTTTGCGCTGCTTCACGGGATGAACATGGGCCGTACACTAAACTAGCCGCTCAATCGTCATAAGTAACATACAACGGGTTAATGGAACAAAAAAAACCACTTACAACGGAGTGCTGGAACAAGACAACACTTACAACAGAGTGCTGGAACAAGTCAACACTTACAACGGAGTGCTGGAACAAGTAAACACTTACAAAGGAGTGCTAGAACAAGTAAACACCCACACACGATAGTACCGGAACAAATAAATACCAGCACAAAGGAACGCTGAACCAAGTAATTATTTACAAAGGCGTGCTGGAACATTTAGATATGGAATAAGATAACAATGCAAATGTGTATTAGGAAAGAAAGAGAGAGAGAGAGAATGCTATAACAAGCATCAGGACGAGCCTCGCCACACCAACACAGTATCACATTTACCCGACGTGTACACCACCAGACTAGTAGTGCCTTGCATGAGCACACGAGCAGGAGAGGAAGGCAGACGAGGGGAGAGGATAGAGTGGAAGACGGATGAAGAGAGGAAGACGGAGAATGAAAAGCAGAAAAATGGAAGGAAACTTCGAGTCAAATAAATGTCATGAGGGCGGAAACAGTAGCAGAACAGCAGAGGCCAGAATGACACGGGAGCCAGAATAACACGGGAGCCAGAATAACGCCGGTGCCAGAATAATACGGGAGCCAGAATAACACTGGAGCCAGAATAACGCAGGGGCCAGAATAATACGGGAGCCAGAATGACGCCGGGGTCAGAATAACACGGGGCCAGAATAACGCCGGGCCAGAATAACACGGGAGCCAGAATAACGCCGGAGCAGGAATAACACGGGAGAAAGAATATCGCCGGAGCCAGAATAACACGGGAGCCAGAATGACGCCGGGGTCAGAATAACACGGGAGCCAGAATGACGCGGGGGTCAGAATAACACGGGAGACAGAATGACGCCGGGGTCAGAATATCACGGGAGCCAGAATGACGCCGGGGCCAATAACACGGAAGCCAGAATGACGCCGGGGTCAGAATAACACGGGAGCCAGAATGACGCCGGGGCCAGAATAACACGGAAGCCAGAATGACGCCGGGGTCAGAATAACACGGGAGCCAGAATGACGCCGGGGCCAGAATAACACGGGAGCCAGAATGACGCCGGGGTCAGAATAACACGGGAGCCAGAATGACGCTGGGGTCAGAATAACACGGGAGCCAGAATGACGCCGGGGTCAGAATAACACGGGAGCCAGAATGACGCCGGGGCCAGAATAACACGGAAGCCAGAATGACGCAGAAACACGGGAGCCAGAAGACGCCGGTCAGAATAACACGGAGCCAGAATGACGCGGGCCAGTAACACGGAGCCAGAATGACGCCGGGGCCAGAATAACACGGGAGCCAGAATGACGCCGGGGCCAGAATAACACCGGAGCCAGAATGACGCCGGGGCCAGAATAACACGGGAGCCAGAATGACGCCGGAGCCAGAATAACACGGGAGCCAGAATGATGCCGGGGTCAGAATAACACGGGAGCCAGAATGACGCCGGGGTCAGAATAACACGGGAGCCAGAATGACGCCGGGGTCAGAATAACACGGGAACCAGAATGACGCCGGAGCCAGAATAACACGGGAGCCAGAATGATGCCGGGGTCAGAATAACACGGGAACCAGAATGACGCCGGGGTCAGAATGTTTCCAACCAACAACCCCCCCCCCACTACCCACATCCTCTTATGTCCCACAGATGAACCAAGGATACACCACTTCAAACAATAACATAATATTATTTCTTTGTCCGGGAAGTTAGACCCCAGAACATTGTCAGATTCTCTACACCAATAGGGACTCTTCCTCTTACTCATTAGTCAATGTATGAGAGAAATGCCTCTTTGTATATATATATATATATATATATCAATAACAACACTGCGCTAGCCAGGGTTCAAACCCATGTTGTACTGGCCCGTCATTGTTGTGAGCGAGAAGCACATGAAGGCGTCATGTGGTTCTCGCTCACAATGACGGGCCAGTTCAACATGGGTTCGAACCCTGGCTAGCGCAGTGTTGTTATTGATCAGTACCACTCGTTCGTGGTTACAATAATATATATATATATATAATATAAAGAGGAATTACTCACAACAAAGAAGCATTTCTCACGAGGAATTAGATGTATCTAAAGGCCACAACCGAAAGAAAAAATGAACGAGGAAGTAGCGATGGTTCTTGTTAAAAGAGAATACCTTTGATGAGTTCCGAGAGCTTTTTACTCCCAGAGCCCTGCCTTAAGCCAGGCTCGTCTGGTGTTTGCCTGGTCAACCAGGCTGTTGCTGAAGATGGCCCACTGACCCCAATATCAATGACAGCCTGGTTCATCTGGCACCTGGTAAAAATACCTGTCCAGTTTTCTCTTGAAGACTTCTACACTTGTTCCAGCAGTGTTTCTGATATCTTCTGGTAAGATGTTGAATAATCTGTGACAACGGATGTTGATACAGTGTTCCCTTATTGTGCTCACTGCACCTCTGTTTTTTACCGGGTTTATTGTGCACTTCCTCCCATATCTCTCACACCAATATGTTGTTATGGCAGTGTGCAGATTTGGGACAAGGCCTCTCTCTCCTCCGCTCCAGTGAGTACATATTTAAGATTTTAAGGCGTTCCCAGTAATTTAAATGCTTTATTGGCTTTATGGAGGCAAACATTTACGTCTTGTTGAGCTCCCTTGCCAGGCAGTGTGGTGGACAATGGAGACTGTATTAACATCCGGGGTCCCAGACTATTCAACATCTTACCAGAAGATATCCGAAACACGGCTGGAACCAGTGTAGAAGCCTTCAAGAGGAAACTGGACAAATATCTTCACCAGGTGCCAGATCAACCAGGCTGTGATGGATATGTGGGGCAGCGGGCCTCCAGCAGCAACAGCCTGGTTGACCAGGCAAGCACCAGACGAGCCTGGCCCATGGCCGGGCTCAGAGAGTAGATACTCTCGAAACTCTTCAAAGGTATATCAAAGGTATCCCGTGCAGCTTGTTGCTTGTCTGCAGGGCCCACTGTACCTTACTTACACTTGCGAAATATGTAATGATGAGTGTGAGCCAGACGTCTGCTACAGAGCGAGTCTGATACAACAGCCTTTGGCTCAGCATCCATTTGTTCAGTACCCGGGATCCCAACAGGTCCAGGTTACCATCAAAGAAAAACAATGATTTTTAGAATTATAGGCAAACGATTTAAGTTCAAAGAATGAAAATATTTCTTAAAATGATAAATACATAAAATACATACATTATTACAAGAAGTACATTACAGTAACGCAGTATATAAAATAAAAAAAAAACAATCAACTACTTGCACTGCTTGCGCCACCTCTTAACCTTTCTCAGTGTCCAAAGGTCTGTTGTCGGGTTTTCTTTGTACAAGTTCAAGGACTAGGGAGACATGGCTTTGTTGGTCTCTGCCTGAGAATGTGGTTTCCCCGAGAATGTGGGTTCCTACCTGTCGGAGAATGTGGGTTCCTACCTGCCCGGAGAATGTGGGTTCCTACCTGCCCGGAGAATGTGGGTTCCTACCTGTCCGGAGAATGTGGGTTCCTACCTGCCCGGAGAATGTGGGTTCCTACCTGCCCGGAGAATGTGGGTTCCTACCTGTCCGGAGAATGTGGGTTCCTACCTGCCCGGAGAATGTGGGTTCCTACCTGCCCGGAGAATGTGAGTTCCTACCTTCCCAGAGAATGTGGGTTCCTACCTGCCCGGAGAATGTGGGTTCCTACCTGCCCGGAGAATGTGGGTTCCTACCTGCCCGGAGAATGTGGGTTCCTACCTGCCCGGAGAATGTGGGTTCCTACCTGCCCGGAGAATGTGGCTTCCTACCTGCCCAGAGAATGTGGATTCCTACCTGCCCGGAGAATGTGGGTTCCTACCTGTCCGAGAATTGGTCCTACCCGAGAATGTGGTTCCTACCTGCCGGAGAATGGGTTCCTACCTGCCCGGGATGTGGGTTCTGCCCGAGAATGTTGGTTCCTACCTGCCCGGAGAATGTGGTTCCTACCTGCCTGAAGAATGTGGGTTCCTACCTCCCGGAGAATGTGGTTCCTATTGCCCGAGAATGTGGGTTCCTACCTGCCCGGAGAATGTGGGTTCCTACCTGCCCGGAGAATGTGGGTTCCTACCTGCCCTGAGAATGTGGGTTCCTACCTGCCTGGAGAATGTGGGTTCCTACCTCCCCGGAGAATGTGGGTTCCTACCTCCCCGGAGAATGTGGGTTCCTACCTGCCCGGAGAATGTGGGTTCCTACCTGCCCGGAGAATGTGGCTTCCTACCTGCCCGGAGAATGTGGCTTCCTACCTGCCCGGAGAATGTGGCTTCCTACTTGCCCGGAGAATGTGGGTTCCTATCTGCCTAGAGAATGTGGCTTCCTACCTGCCCGGAGAATGTGGGTTCTTACCTGCCCGGAGAATGTGGGTTCCTACCTGCCCGGAGAATGTGGGTTCCTACCTGCCCGGAGAATGTGGGTTCCTACCTGCCCGGAGAATGTGGGTTCCTACCTGCCCGGAGAATGTGGGTTCTTACCTGCCCGGAGAATGTGGGTTCCTACCTGCCTAGAGAATGTGGCTTCCTACCTGCCCGGAGAATGTGGCTTCCTACCTGCCCGGAGAATGTGGCTTCCTACCTGCACTGAGAATGTGGCTTCCTACCTGCCTGGAGAATGTGGCTTCCTATCTGCCTGGAGAATGTGGGTTCCTACCTGCCTAGAGAATGTGGGTTCCTACCTGCCTGGAGAATGTGGGTTCCTATCTGCCTGGGAATGTGGGTTCCTACCTGCCTAGAGAATGTGGGTTCCTACATGCCTGGAGAATGTGGGTTCCTATCTGCCTGGAGAATGTGAGTTCCTATCTGCCTGAGAATGTGGGTTCCTACTTGCCTGGAGAATGAAGGTTCCTACCTGCCTGGAGAATGAAGGTTCCTACCTGCCTGAAGAATGTGGGTTCATATCTGCCTGGAGAATGTGGGTTCCTATCTGCCTGGAGAATGTGGGTTCCTACCTGCCTAGAGAATGTGGGTTCCTACCTGCCTGGAGAATGTGGGTTAGTATCTGCCGGGAGAATGTGGGTTCCTACCTGCCTGGAGAATGTGGGTTCCCATCTGCCTGGAAAATGTGGGTTCCTACCTGCCTAGAGAATGTGGGTTCCTACCTGCCTGGAGAATGAAGGTTCCTACCTGCTTGTGAATTTGGGTTATGGTTCTAACAAGCGGAGAGTCAGCGAGACGTGCTCAATAAAACGTTCCATAGTCTACCTTCATCAAAATGAATTCAAGTGAAAAGTAAAGAAAAAGTGAAACGATAAATATGGATGGAGGAAGGAAAACGAAAAAAATGGAGGAGAAAGAGTAGAAAGTTGGAGAGAGGATGGAAGGTAAAGGAGAACCGGAGATGAAGGTGAAAAAACAGAAGAGAGAAGGAAGAGGAGGCGGTGGTGGTTGTTGTGTTGTGGGTCAGGAGGCTTGTGATCACGTGACCTGGTCCAGCCAACAACAACAACTAGGCCAGGAACACAACTGGGCAGTAGGGGACCCGCACCTCATAAATTCCGGATAAACGTCAATAATGGAGGCCTAAGTGATGAAAGAACAGAGGGAGGACGACAGCAGAGGGAAGCAGCAACGGATTACCCACCTACTGATGGAAAACGAATGGGAGGGAGAGAAGGGACGCACGAGTGAAAGAGGGAGGAGAGTAGAAGAGAGAGAGAAAGGGAAGGAGTGAAAGGAGGGAGAGTAGAAGAAAATAGAAAGGGAGGAGTGAAAGAGGGACAAGGAAGAGACGGGGAGGGGGATGAGGAAGAGGCGGAAGGAGAAGCAAGAGGAAAGGAGGCAGGGAGGGAGGCAGTACCAGCAGTCATAGCTTCCTGTATCAAGGAACTAATGAGATAAGCTGCGTGTTTACCATGCTGAGGGAGAAAGAGGGAGGAGGGAGGACGAGGGAGGAAAGAGGAGAATGGAGAGAAGATCAACACAGGAGAGCAGGTCAAGAACGAGGGGGAAGAGAAGTAGGGGAAAGAAAGATTAATGATAAATAGGAGAATGGAGAAGGTCAGTTAGCGGAGGAATGAACGTGGAGAGGAACATCAACGATGAAGGAAGGCAGGAACGGTCAATAGTGGAGAAAATGAATCGTGGCAACGTTTCGGTCCGACCGAAACGTTGTCAAGTTCATTCTATGTGCTGGTTATTTGTGTGTTGTACCAGCCACGGTACTGTGAGTTTTTTTCTCTAAAGTCACTGAAGATCAGTGGTGGAGGAGAGGAGAGAGAGAGAGAGAGAGAGAAAGAGAGAGGAGAAGAAGAGAGAGAGAGAAAAGATAGAAACAAGACAGAGAGACAGAGGGGAGGGGAAGGAGGAGGTATACCATACACCCAGAATAACAAAATAAGACGGAAAAGGTTTGAGAACAGAGGAAGCTTCCATTATCGGGAGCCATCACCTGATAAACCGAGGAAGGAGCAGAGGTGAGGAGGCGGAGGTGGGCGGAGGAGGAGGGGGATGAGAAGGGGGTGGAAGGGCAGAGGTGAGGAGGCAAGATGGGGGGAGGTGGGAAGGGCAGGGAGGGGCGAGGTGAGAGAGAGAGAGAGGAGAGAGGAGGAGAGGAGAGAGCGAAGACGAAGGTGCAGAGAGGCAGAGGGGAGGGAGGGAGGAGAGGAGAGGAAGAGCAGAGAGTGAGAGAAGAGGCGAGAAGTTGAGGGCGAGGTAGGAAAGGGGCGAGAGGTGAGGGAGGGGCGGAGGTGAGGGGAAGGGGCGGAGGTGAGGGAGGGGCGGAGGTGAGGGAGGGGCGAGGTGAGGGAAGGGCGGAGGTGAGGGAGGGCGGAGGTGAGGAAGGGCGGAGGTGAGGAAGGGGCGGAGGTGAGGGGAAGGAGCAGAGGTGAGGAAGGGGCGGAGGTGAGGGAAGGAGCGGAGGTGAGGGAGGGGAGGAGGAAGGCGGAGGTGAGGGAAGGGGCGGAGGTGAGGGAGGGGCGGAGGTAGGATGGCGAGTGAGGAAGGGCGAGGGAGGGTGAGTGAAGGGGCGGAGGTGAGGAGGGCGGAGGGAGGAAGGGGGAGGTGAGGAAGGGGCGGAGGTGAGGAAGGGGCGGAGGTGAGGAAGGAGCAGAGGTGAGGAAGGGCGGAGGTGAGGGAAGGGCAGAGGTGAGGGAGGGCGGAGGTGAGGGAAGGAGCAGAGGTGAGGGAGGGGCGGAGGTGATGGAAGGGCGGAGGTGATGGAAGGGCGGAGGTGAGGAAGGGGCGGAGGGGAGGGAAGGGGCGGAGGTGAGGAAGGGGCGGAGGTGAAGGGAAGGGGCGGAGGTGAGAGGAAGGGGCGGAGGTAAGGAAAGGGAAGCAGAGGAGAGAAAAAGGCATGGAGGTGAAGAAAAGGGAGGAAAGGAATAGAGGGGTGGTGAGAGGCGGAGAGAAGGAACCGGAAGACGGGTGTCGAGGAAAGACAGGGAGAAGCCGGATGTAAGACGGAAGAGAAGCCGGAAGGAAGAAAATCATGAGCAGCAAGGAGGAAGGAAAAACGGAAGAAACTTAAAGATCGAGAAAGAGAAACAGGGGAAAAAAAGCAAAACAAAATGGGAGCAAAGTGAAGAGGGAAGCAGCTGGAAGGGAGAATCACAGGGAAAGAACAGAGGGAGGTAAGGACAGGGTGCAATGAGAGGAAGGATTAGGAAGAAAGGAGGTGAGGGAGAACAAATGAAGCTACCATAACCACAAGCTGATCGTTAGTAGCTAAAAGGTGGGACCAGGAGCTATGAATCGACTCCTGCCAATATAACCGAGTGTACTCACCCACTTGTGCTTCACCAACACTCGGAGAGAGGGAATCAGTCCGGATTCAAGGACTGATCACATCGTCTCCAGACTGAGGGACTGATTACCTCAAACTCCTCCTCTTTCCCCTTTCTCTGCACTGGACTGAAGAAGCCACTGGCTGGAGAAACGTTTCCACAGTTAAGATACCCAAGTGTTGAACAAGTGTATAATTCATCATCCTGTCTGTTTCCTGAGCCATTTCTCTGCAATGCCTCTGTGTACACTGGAAAATACTGTATCGCACAGAGCCTTCTTGCCAGGCAAAGAGTCGGTGTCAATGATTTAGATGTTATGACGTCAGAGCATTGATGACTACCCAGCCACGTTAGCAGCACCCGGAAATTCCTTACCTGATAACCCATCCTCTATCTACAACAGCGTACGTTAGATACCATTCCTCTGTGACTACCATATGCCCTGCACTGCCCAGCAATGTTATTTCGTTATTGTCGAATAACTATGCGTCTATACAGGTTGTTCAACAGCCTCTCAGCATACACAGACCTCTATCTGTCTTCAAGAGGGAACTGGCCAGATACGTAAAGTCAGTACCTGATCAGCCGGTTCGTACGTTGTATTGCGTGGCCTCCAGTTAAGACTCCAGGTACTTCGACGACGGCGGAGAGTGAAAACGAAGTGTGTAGGTTCATATCTGCTAAATTATATATGTAAAATATTGAGACTTTGTCTATTTACGTTACATTATGGGACGGTTATTTGAGCTTACCTCTTCTGGTTGATATATGTTATAAGTTTAGTTTTTGTGTGGGCAAATGTGTCAATATGCCAAATTAGTTAAAAAAAATAACGTGGAATCAGTGGACTGTATGCGAGAATTGGTGAACTCCCCTTCTGATCAGATTCAAATTTTTAGCCCTGGTGCATTTTTCATAAAGCCTCATATCTTCACTGCTAATATTTCACTGCATTATAAACTTGTAATAATGTTGGGAGAATTACCGACAGTATGTTAGGTAGAAGGACACAAGTGCAACTAATGCGACATTTTATTGTGTCACTTCAGCTGCACTTGCGTCCTTCTCCCTAACGCATTATAAACTTACGTCGCACAATGCACTATCGCAATCGCTAGCGTTGAGGTAGAAGTGCTGAGCTTATGCAATACGGGAACAACTTTCTCGGATCTTACAGAACTGAAATATATCTGATTATTGTAGACGTTTAAATCAGGAAGAAATCTATGAAATATAATGCATGCGAAAACGCTCGTCCTATTTAAAGGAAAGAGCAAGACGTTTGGTCCAAGGCCTAAGGACCACTGATGAGTTGACAAACATCTCTCTCGTGTTTACCATTACAAAGTTTGTCAACAACAAACTTGCGGTAAACACAAGAGCGCAGTTTCGACATAGGAGAGAGAAGCTAATGACGACGTTTCGGTCCGACTTGGATCTTCCTCTCTACCTGCGAGTTCTGTATTCCAGTGCAGGTATTGTGCCTTCCAGTTCTTTACGGTTACCTGCACCATTATCGTAGCTTAAACAGAAGAATCCTTGCACCTGCCTCTTCTTTATTGAATGGTGATAATTCTGAAGTTAAAATATATTAATGTAGTTTTGGCAAGACCGTTACTGGCAAACCCACTTTGTCATCTCCTGAGACGGCGAGCATTTCCAAGATAAGAGCTTCGTCTTTTATTAGTCTACGCCCGGGGAAGACTTTGCCAATTTCTTTGTGTTGGTAAAAAAAACTCCTTGACAAGAACCTTTTAGCCTTATCCTCTTTCCAAGGAGCCGCTGCAGAACTTTACAATGTATTTATAACTGGCTTAATGAAGCCCCTTGTTCTCTTCACCTGAGTTCTGAGGCAACACTGATAAATACATCTCTTATTAGTATATATATATATATATATATATATATATATATATATATATATATATATATATATATATACAGTGGAACCTTCGGTACTTTGAACCAACTAATTCGTTCCAGAAGGCTGTTCGAGTGGCACATTTGTTCGGAGCACCGAACGAATTTTTCCCATAAGGAATAAAGTAAATTTGATTAATCCGTTTCAGACCTCCAAAAATACACTTAAAGCGACTTTGCGGTGTATTTTCGTATGGTATTTATGATTGTATTCTCGTTTTCTTGGTCTCATTTGATAGAATGAAAGATATATTACAGAAATAGAGATGATTTTGGATGGTTTACAGAATAAAAGTACCTTGAAATTAAGCTCAAAGTACAGGAAATGTTAGATTTTTGCTGATGTTCATGAGTAAACAAATCACGTCACGCGTCCAATACACGTCAACTGGTGCGTCTAATATGTTTTCACAAATGCACTGATATTATTTATACTATTTTTTCAATAATTCAGTAGTCTGCATAACAGTAAATCTTCTATCTTTTGTGTGAATAAAAATTCAAAATGGAAAGCAAGCGTAATATAAGAGGGGCCCGAAGTGGGAGGAGCTATAGGAGAGAGAGGGAGGGGCCAGCAGAAGGAGCATTCAGTATCTGATGAGTTTTCTTGATAGCCGGATACTAGCGGTGGCGCAAATACAATGTTGTGTAATTACGCTAATATTAGTAATAAAGGGTATCTATCACATTTATTCCAACTTGATATCACAAACACGATAGATAACCTAAAAGCACATTAAAGACCCCGAAATTAATAAAAGGCATATTATATGGAGAGGCGGAGGCTGTGTTTACATCTGGGCAAACACACACTAACCA
Source organism: Cherax destructor (assembly GCA_009830355.1). Classification (NCBI taxonomy): domain Eukaryota; kingdom Metazoa; phylum Arthropoda; class Malacostraca; order Decapoda; family Parastacidae; genus Cherax; species Cherax destructor. The sequence goes on from WNWK01000283.1 coordinate 568,150, forward strand.
ATTTTCTTTTTGGTTGGCTGTTATCACTAATCTTCTTAGCCACCATGGTGACATTTATACAAATAAATAAAAATACACCCAAAAATGCGAAGAAACACGAAATAGTTTACAGTGACTGAGGGACAGCTGCAGGGAGACTGACGCCTATCTTCTGGCAGGTCGTGTTTGTTTGGTCGAGTGCCCACAAAACGGTCGACTACCAAGCGTTCGAGTACCGAGGTTCCACTGTGTGTGATATATATATATATATATATATATATATATATATATATATATATATATATATATATATATATATATATATGTATATATATATATATATATACACAGTGGTACCTCTACATACGAGCAGCTCCCAACTCGAACAATTATGTAAGTGTATTTTTGTAGGTGCTTTTGTAAGTGCATTTTTGGGGGTCTGAAATGGATTAATCTAATTTTCATTATTTCTTATGGGAACAAATTCCTTCGGTATCGGCACTTGAATAGCCGTCTGGAACGAATTAATCTCGTAAGTAGAGGTACCACTGTATATATATATGCGAGGGGCTTATACATCCAACAAGCGTGTGTGAGAGTATTAGAAGTGAGTAGAGGCAAGTGGTATTTATGATTTGAAGTGCTGTTGGTGTGTGAGCAAGGTGACAGGTAAAACCGGTTAGCTGGACTTGATTGAGTCCTGGAGGTGGGAAGTACAGTCCCTACACTCTTAAGGACAGGTGGGGGATACTTGCAGTTTTGAATTAGTCACGGCACGCCTCTGGCAAGAGGGAGTGAATGATGTTGAAAGTGTTTCTTCTTTTTCAGGTCACCAGCCTCGATGGGAGATGGCCGGCGCCTAGTTGCCAAGGCTGCAGTACGAAGGGTGAGTCAAGATGCTGCCTCAATGTTGAAACCAACTCAGCTCGGTTTTGGTGTTCAACAAGGCTGTGAAGCAGCTGCCCATGCAGCCCGAGTATACATCAACAACATGTCCAATGAAAAAGCCTTAATCAAATTGGACTTTGCCAATGCTTTCAACTCAGTCAGAAGGGATGCTGCTCTCCAAGCAGTTTCTAGGCACTTTCCTTCCCTCTATCCCTTCATAGAATCGTGTTATAGTGTGGCTTCTAAACTTTTGTTTGGGGACCATGAAATTGACTCGTGTGAGGGTGTGCAACAGGGGGACCCTCTTGCTCCCTTTCTATTCTGTCTAGCCATCAAGGATGTCACAGAAACATTGTCCAGTGAGCTCAATATCTGGTTCTTGGATGACGGGACCCTAGCTGGCACTACACAATCTCTCCTGGGAGACATCAGGAAAATTAAAGATATGGTAGGCAGCCTGGGCCTATCTTTAAACCCCACCAAATGTGAGATAGTTTCCACCAATCCACAGATGATCCAGGACATTAGGGCTGTTTTACCAGGGGCACGAGCCATCGATCCAGCCAACAGCACTCTCCTTGGTGCTCCCCTTGGGCCCAATGCCATCGATCTGGTCCTGGAAAAAAAAATCTCCGACCTGAGGACGATGGAAGGTAGGATGAAAGACATTGATACACATGATGCCTTCTACCTACTCACCAGGTGCCTGTCAATCCCAAAACTTACATACTTCCTGAGATGTTCCCCAGCCTTCAACAGCCCGAAACTCGAGGAATACGACTCTCTCCTCAAGACCATGCTAGAGAGTGTATTGAATCTTTCACTCGAAGATGGACAGTGGTTGCAAGCTTCACTTCCAGTCAGACTTGGGGGGCTGGGAGTACGCAAATCCTCCCAGATTGCCCTACCAGCCTTCTTATCCTCTTCCATAGCATCAAATGAGCTAATAAAACAAATTCTTCCATACAACCTCAGTGATTCAGCAGGAATACAGGACCCTAGCTACACCAGTGCCATCACTGAATGGGAGACTCTTGCTGCTCCAACACCAAAACCTAGTGAAGAACAGGCCTACAAACAGTCAAGCTGGGACAGCCCCATTGTTGAAAAGATACTTGCCAATATGCTCAGGGCCGTAACATCAGACAGGAGACTGCCCGTCTCCTAGCCGTGAGTGCACATCACTCTGGGGACTTCCTCCAAACAGTTCCCATTTCGGCCATGGGAACACGCCTGACCCTAAGACCCTTCGTATTGCAGTGGCTCTGCGCCTTGCTGCCCCATTCACACGGAATATACGTGTATTTGCGGCGATGCGCAAGCCGACCAATATGGTCTACATGGTCTTAACTGTTCTAAAACCAAGGGTTGGCATGCAAGACACAATGAGGTCAACGACATCATAAAGAGAACCCTCGCTACAGCTGGATGCCCAGCCGAGAGAGAGCCTCGATCACTAGCAGCCAACAACGCCCACAACCCAGCAAACCGCCCCGACGGGATCACCATCTATCCTTGGAAGAATGGCAAGCTCTTAGCATGGGATTATACCTGCGTGTCGACACTGGCTGACACCTACATCCATCACAGTGTTGGGCGACAGGGAGGAGCTGCTGACCACAGAGAGGAGTACAAGATCGGCAAGTACAGGGACATAAGCCAACAGTATAAATTTGTCCCACTGGGATCGGAGACCTTGGGAGCGTGGGGAAAAAATGCAACACGTTTCCTTAAAGAGCTGGGTTCCAGACTCATCGACACCACCAGGGACCCAAGGGCAGCCACGTTCATGTTCCAGCGTCTCAGCGTGGCCATCCAGAGGGGTAACGCATGCTGCATACTCGGCTCGCGCCCGGCTTCGGAGGAGCTGGAGGAGATTCATAATCTTTGACATATTGTACCATTGTATTCATGTTCATGTTTGTGTGTTTTATAAATGTATTCTGTCTATTAATAAAGCATTTATATGTATGTATGTGTGTATATAGGATGGGGTGGTAGGAGAAGTGGAATATTCAAACGGCTTCAGGAAGAAATCCAAATATTCTTCCTTGATGCCTTTTTATCCACTTCTCCGAGGCTATGGGTCCCACAATTTGCACCAGAGGTGGACCCCATCCTATTATTGTAAATTTAAAAAAAAAAAAATATATATATATATATATATATATGTATGTGTATATATATAATGTCGTTCCGAATTGGTAAAACTGGTCAATTAGCAAGAACTCATTTAAAATTAAGTCCTTTCTAAAATTTTCTCTTATACGTTTAAATACATATTTTTTTAATTTATGTTAATGTAAAAATTAATCATTTTGTAGCAAAAGAACCTTAGAAAACTTACCTTATTATAACAGGCACAATTAAATTTAGCCTAGTCCAACTAAATATATTTTAGATAAGTTTACAATAATTTAATGATAAACAAACACAATGAAATCATTTTTTTTCGTTAAATTCAGAATAATTTTTGTGAAATTACTGCATACAAAAATTTTCGCTTGCCTTGTTCGGCAAGAAGAGCATTGCTATTTAAGCCAAAATAGCAAGTTTTACTTATTCGGCACGACATAAACACCACATATACACACATACAATTGCTGAATCTGAACGATAATGCTCTAGCCAGGAGGTAGGCTTGAGACAAGCAAGAAAATACTACTGTGGATGTGTCAGTAAACAAAGATCAAATCAAATATGATCGTGCCACAGGAAGGATGATCCATGAGAGTGTTTCTAAGCAATTACAAGCTAATCCTCTTTAAAATATATATAGTTATTTATTAAAAACACAAACAATGGCTATAAAGCTGATGTTTTTTTACTGCATGACAGCCAGCAGTTGCTGACTGCTTCCTAACCTGCGGCTACTTTCTGACTGGACCTTCATTAGATATTCTCTCCAGTCTTACACATGGTTATCTATTGCTAAGTTCGGTAGTAGCCCTCACTGTAGTCAGATGACCTGGTTCTACAACAGCCAATAATTCGATGACCTGGTTCCCCAACAGTCAATAATTCGATGACCTGGTTCCCCAACAGCCAATAATTCGATGACCTGGTTCTCCAACAGCCAATAATTCGATGACCTGGTTCCCCAACAGTCAATAATTCGATGACCTGGCTCCCCAACAGCCAATAATTCGATGACCTGGCTCTCCAACAGCCAATAATTCGATGACCTGGTTCCCCAACAGTCAATAATTCGATGATCTGGTTCCCCAACAGCCAATAATTCGATGACCTGGTTCCCCAACAGCCAATAATTCGATGACCTGGTTCTCCAACAGCCAATAATTCGATGACCTGGTTCCCAACAGCCAATAATTCGATGACCTGGTTCCCCAACAGCCAATAATTCGATGACCTGGTTCCCCAACAGCCAATAATTCGATGACCTGGTTCTCCAACAGCCAATAATTCGATGACCTGGTTCCCAACAGCCAATAATTCGATGACCTGGTTCCCCAACAGCCAATAATTCGATGACCTGTTTCCCCAACAGTCAATAATTCGATGACCTGGTTCCCCAACAGCCAATAATTCGATGACATGGTTCCCCAACAGCCAATAATTCGATGACATAGTTCTCCAACAGCTAATAACTGATGTGTTGGTCCCCCAACAGCCAATAACCAATGACATGGTTCCGAACAGCCAATCTTGCTTCCCCAGCAACCAATAACAGATGTCCCTTTTCCCCCAATGTCAATGAAAGTTGTCTTGGTTTCTCAACAGCCAATGAACACTATTAATTCCCGAACAGGTAATCACCTGAGGGCATGGAGTGACGAGTCACCAATCACTTGGTGCCACTGTCGCTTCCCTCGTCTACACATCAACATTTTTATTCCTAATATAACTTAAAAAAGTATTTGTTTAAAAAAGACACTCAAGAAAGGGAACATTTCCTAATTGTTTAAAAGAAGAAACACTTTCCTGACCTATACATACAAATGAAACTATCAAACACATCACATGGTATTAGGGACTATTTTGGGACTACCCATTACATTATACCGAATTAGGGAGTAAGAGTAGTGAGTTGGGTGTAGTCAGCTTATTTGTTGTGGCTCTAGTACGAAGAGAGGAAAACCTACTAGTGTAGATAAATATAAAAAAAATGATCAAGAAAGCGATCAAGAGAGGAAATATTGAAGAATACAGAGGAATGATGGGTTTATGTTAATATATCTTAATTTACACAACTGTAATCGAAGTGGCACACACACAAAAAAAATGATAATAAAAACAGGACGAAACAATAAATATTCCGGCCATGGGCCAGGCTCATTTGGTGCTTGCCTAGTCAACCAGGCTGTTAATGCTGGAGGCCAGCTGACCCCCCAATATCAATCACAGCTGGTTCATGTGGCACCCTACTTGTCCAATTTCCTCTTGAAGACTTCTACACTTGGCCCGGCAGTGTTTCTGATAACGTCTACACTTGGCCCGGCAGTGTTTCTGATAACGTCTACACTTGGCCCGGCAGTGTTTCTGATAACGTCTACACTTGGCTCGGCAGTGTTTCTGATAACGTCTACACTTGGCCAGGCAGTGTTTCTGATAACGTCCGGTAAAATGTAGAGATTTCGTTCTTGTTAACCACTGATAACAAGACATCGATAAATTATTAATGGGTTTAGAGCCTACTGACTAAAGTAGGGTCATCAAGTCTGCACGTAACCTCTTCAACACCAGATAAGAATACTTAATTCCCTATTTTTGATATAAAATAAACTCTAAATATAATGTATATGCAAAAAACTAGAACTAGCGACACAAGATGCAAAATAACCACGGGGGGAGTTGAATGATAGCTCTAGGCCTTTCGTGCTACAATCAACACATCAGGAGCTTGCAATTTTGCAGAAATGAGTAGGAAGTCCAAGTAGATACGTTCAAGGGAACTACTCTAGTCGTTCCCTTGAACGTATCTACCTGGACTTCCTACTCATTTCTGCAAAATTGCAAGCTCCTGACGTGTTGATTGCAACACGAAAGGCCTAGCTAGAGCTATCATTCACCTATCCCCCCCCCTCGTGGTTGTTTTGCATACTGCATATACTGAAAGAAATATACCTCTCAGTGTCGGTACCTCTCAGTGTCGGTACCTCTCCTGTGTCGGTAAATAATTCGTTATATCGGTGTAATCCAAGAATTTAGTGAAATATTTACTCTCGTAAAATCTGTTTGAATACAAGTCTACTAGGAAAATATCAATGCTGGTGAGCAGGTTTTCTCTAAGTCATATCTTCCTTTTTATAAAGTCAAACAGATAAATTAAAATTATATATTCTTTGTATTAAAAAAAATGGCGTTAATAGAAAGCTTTTTCGGAACATATTGGAGGTTAAATTCAAATGTTTCGCTTAATTTACGCAAATTACGACTTTGATTAAATAATTTGAATTTCCAATTTTAATAATTATATGTTAATTTACAGCAAACTGGTATTATATTTGGCACCTTCGTTCATTACACAACCTGGATATTTATGCCACTGTCAAGATAACAGCTGCAGCAACAACAAACTCACAAGAGGACTGCAAACAACACTGTCTTACACACGTTGTCCATGTGTGTTATTGTCTTACACGTTGTCCATGTGTGTTATTGTCTTACACGTTGTCCATGTGTGTTATTGTCTTACACGTTGTCCATGTGTGTTATTGTCTTACACGTTGTCCATGTGTGTTATTGTCTTACACGTTGTCCATGTGTGTTATTGTCTTACACGTTGTCCATGTGTGTTATTGTCTTACACGTTGTCCATGTGTGTTATTGTCTTACACGTTGTCCATGTGTGTTATTGTCTTACACGTTGTCCATGTGTGTTATTGTCTTACACGTTGTCCATGTGTGTTATTGTCTTACACGTTGTCCATGTGTGTTATTGTCTTACACGTTGTCCATGTGTGTTATTGTCTTACACGTTGTCCATGAGTGTTATTGTCTTACACGTTGTCCATGTGTGTTATTGTCTTACACGTTGTCCATGTGTGTTATTGTCTTACACGTTGTCCATGTGTGTTATTGTCTTACACGTTGTCCATGTGTGTTATTGTCTTACACGTTGTCCATGTGTGTTATTGTCTTACACGTTGTCCATGTGTGTTATTGTCTTACACGTTGTCCATGTGTGTTATTGTCTTACACGTTGTCCATGTGTGTTATTGTCTTACACGTTGTCCATGTGTGTTATTGTCTTACACGTTGTCCATGTGTGTTATTGTCTTACACGTTGTCCATGTGTGTTATTGTCTTACACGTTGTCCATGTGTGTTATTGTCTTACACGTTGTCCATGTGTGTTATTGTCTTACACGTTGTCCATGTGTGTTATTGTCTTACACGTTGTCCATGTGTGTTATTGTCTTACACGTTGTCCATGTGTGTTATTGTCTTACACGTTGTCCATGTGTGTTATTGTCTTACACGTTGTCCATGTGTGTTATTGTCTTACACGTTGTCCATGTGTGTTATTGTCTTACACGTTGTCCATGTGTGTTATTGTCTTACACACATTGTCTGTGTGTGTTATTGTCTTACACGTTGTCCATGTGTGTTATTGTCTTACACGTTGTCCATGTGTGTTATTGTCTTACACGTTGTCCATGTGTGTTATTGTCTTACACGTTGTCCATGTGTGTTATTGTCTTACACGTTGTCCATGTGTGTTATTGTCTTACACGTTGTCCATGTGTGTTATTGTCTTACACGTTGTCCATGTGTGTTATTGTCTTACACGTTGTCCATGTGTGTTATTGTCTTACACGTTGTCCATGTTGTGTTATTGTCTTACACGTTGTCCATGTGTGTTATTGTCTTACACGTTGTCCATGTGTGTTATTGTCTTACACGTTGTCCATGTGTGTTATTGTCTTACACGTTGTCCATGTGTGTTATTGTCTTACACGTTGTCCATGTGTGTTATTGTCTTACACGTTGTCCATGTGTGTTATTGTCTTACACGTTGTCCATGTGTGTTATTGTTTACACGTTGTCCATGTGTGTTATTGTCTTACACGTTGTCCATGTGTGTTATTGTCTTCACGTTGTCCATGTGTGTTATTGTCTTACACGTTGTCCATGTGTGTTATTGTCTTACACGTTGTCCATGTGTGTTATTGTCTTACGTTGTCCATGGTGTTATTGTCTTACACGTTGTCCATGTGTGTTATTGTCTTACACGTTGTCCATGTGTGTTATTGTCTTACACGTTGTCCATGTGTGTTATTGTCTTACACGTTGTCCATGTGTGTTATTGTCTTACACGTTGTCCATGTGTTTTTTAATTTTGTTTTTTACGTTGTCCATGTGTGTTATTGTCTTACACGTTGTCCATGTGTGTTATTGTCTTACGTTGTCCATGTGTGTTATTGTCTTACACGTTGTCCATGTGTGTTATTGTCTTACACGTTGTCATGTGTTATTGTCTTACACGTTGTCCATGTGTGTTATTGTCTTACACGTTGTCCATGTGTGTTTTGTCTTACACGTTGTCCATGTGTGTTATTGTCTTACACGTTGTCCATGTGTTATTGTCTTACACGTTGTCCATGTGTGTTATTGTCTTACACGTTGTCCATGTGTTATTGTCTTAACGTTGTCCATGTGTGTTATTGTCTTACACGTTGTCCATGTGTTATTGTCTTACACGTTGTCCATGGTGTTATTGTCTTACACGTTGTCCATGATGTTGTTGTTGTATTGTCTTACACGTTGTCCATGTGTGTTATTGTCTTACACGTTGTCCATGTGTGTTATTGTCTTACACGTTGTCCATGTGTGTTATTGTCTTACACGTTGTCCATGTGTGTTATTGTCCACGTTGTCCATGTGTGTTATTGTCTTAACGTTGTCCATGTGTGTTATTGTCTTACAGTTGTCCATGTGTGTTATTGTCTTACACGTTGTCCATGTGTGTTATTGTCTTACACGTTGTCCATGTGTGTTATTGTCTTACACGTTGTCCATGTGTGTTATTGTCTTACACGTTGTCCATGGTGTTATTGTCTTACACGTTGTCCATGTGTGTTATTGTCTTCACGTTGTCCATGTGGTTATTGTCTTACACGTTGTCCATGTGTGTTATTGTCTTACACGTTGTCCATGGTGTTATTGTCTTACACGTTGTCCATGTGTGTATTGTCTTACACGTTGTCCATGTGTGTTATTGTCTTACGTTGTCCATGTGTGTTATTGTCTTACACGTTGTCCATGGTGTTATTGTCTTACACGTTGTCCATGTGTGTTATTGTCTTACACGTTGTCCATGTGTGTTATTGTCTTACACGTTGTCCATGTGTGTTATTGTCTTACACGTTGTCCATGGTGTTATTGTCTTACACGTTGTCCATGTGTGTTATTGTCTTACACGTTGTCCATGTGTGTTATTGTCTTACACGTTGTCCATGTGTGTTATTGTCTTACACGTTGTCCATGTGTGTTATTGTCTTACACGTTGTCCATGTGTGTTATTGTCTTACACGTTGTCCATGTGTGTTATTGTCTTACACGTTGTCCATGTGTGTTATTGTCTTACACGTTGTCCATGTGTGTTATTGTCTTACACGTTGTCCATGTGTGTTATTGTCTTACACGTTGTCCATGTGTGTTATTGTCTTACACGTTGTCCATGTGTGTTATTGTCTTACACGTTGTCCATGTGTGTTATTGTCTTACACGTTGTCCATGTGTGTTATTGTCTTACACGTTGTCCATGTGTGTTATTGTCTTACACGTTGTCCATGTGTGTTATTGTCTTACACGTTGTCCATGTGTGTTATTGTCTTACACGTTGTCCATGTGTGTTATTGTCTTACACGTTGTCCATGTGTGTTATTGTCTTACACGTTGTCCATGTGTGTTATTGTCTTACACGTTGTCCATGTGTGTTATTGTCTTACACGTTGTCCATGTGTGTTATTGTCTTACACGTTGTCCATGTGTGTTATTGTCTTACACGTTGTCCATGTGTGTTATTGTCTTACACGTTGTCCATGTGTGTTATTGTCTTACACGTTGTCCATGTGTGTTATTGTCTTACACGTTGTCCATGTGTGTTATTGTCTTACACGTTGTCCATGAGTGTTATTGTCTTACACGTTGTCCATGTGTGTTATTGTCTTACACGTTGTCCATGTGTGTTATTGTCTTACACGTTGTCCATGTGTGTTATTGTCTTACACGTTGTCCATGTGTGTTATTGTCTTACACGTTGTCCATGTGTGTTATTGTCTTACACGTTGTCCATGTGTGTTATTGTCTTACACGTTGTCCATGTGTGTTATTGTCTTACACGTTGTCCATGTGTGTTATTGTCTTACACGTTGTCCATGGTGTTATTGTCTTACACGTTGTCCATGTGTGTTATTGTCTTCACACTTGTCTGTGTGTTATTGTCTTACACGTTGTCCATGTGTGTTATTGTCTTACACGTTGTCCATGTGTGTTATTGTCTTACACGTTGTCCATGTGTGTTATTGTCTTACACGTTGTCCATGAGTGTTATTGTCTTACACGTTGTCCATGTGTGTTATTGTCTTACACACATTGTCTGTGTGTGTTATTGTTTTACACACATTGTCTGTTTGTGTTATTGTCTTACACACATTGTCTGTGTGTGTTATTGTTTTACACACATTGTCTGTGTGTGTTATTGTCTTACACACATTATCTGTGTGTTATTGTCTTACATTGTCTGTATGTGTTATTGTCTTACACACGTAGTGCACGCGTGTCACTGTCTTACACAACACGTCCACTTCTGCCTTTGTCAAGCCAAGAGGAGCAAAGTAACAAGAGCAAGAGGAGGAGGAGCGGTACAGGTGTGCTCACCAACACCATAAATAACACCACAGACGCGAGCCCTTTGATTTACTGCCCTCGACCATCTGGACACACCAACATCCACTTTCTTTTCCAAACAACAAATAATTTACAAAACTTCCGTGTACGCAGCCATTACAATAATGACACCGACCATAACGTATAAATAGGAAACCTCTTGTATCTGTTAGTGATTCCCGAAAAATCGCCCCCGCGGCCCGGTCTCAGAAAAGACCTAAATTAGAAAGGAACTATTGCAGGACTATGAACTATTAAGAAGCAAACTGGGAAATCAGGTGTATACTGAACGTAAGTAGTATTTTATTGGGTTTGCTTGTTATCCTACACGTTCGCGAGACAGAAAGAAAAAAGACCAGAAATCATCCTGCCAGAGTACAAAACCTTTATTAGGCTTCCAATTTACACTTATACGATATAGGGTTAGCATATTCCTGGGTGGGTCCTGCTTAACAGCCTTCAACAAATGACTACATCAACACACACACACGCACATACACACAAGCATACACACACACGCACATACACACACACACACGCACATACACACACACGCACATACACACACACACGCACATACACACACACATACACACACACACACACACACGCACATACACACACGCACATACACACACACACACACGCACATACACACACACACACATACACACACACACACATACACACACACACGCACATACACACACGCACATACACACACACATACAATTCCATAAGCATGACTGCTGTGATACAGTAAACTGAACACTGCCAAATACAAGGAACACAGCTAGCATCCCTCTCTCCATCACCACTACACCACACTATATTACATCATCTCCACTATCACCACACTAGATTTCACCATCACACTACCACACCACGCTATATTACACCATCTACACCACGCTATATTACACCATCTACACCACCATCACACCACGCTATATTACACCATCTACACCACCATCACACCACGCTATATTACACCATCTTCACCATCCCTTCTCTACTCCGTGTGAGCCATCAACTCCACTACAGTCCGCCACAATCCATCACCATCCCAGCGACAATGATAGAGGATGTTAGTGCTTACAGTGTACCCTGGTTATTAAGAGTGAATTCTCGTTCTTCGACCGAACTAAAAATGATTCTGACGGAACCAACAAAGACAACATTGTGCCGAAAACGCTGCCTGTAAAACCGGTTTTGGTGTTACCCACAGCCGACGTCCAAGCCTACCCTACCCACCTCATAGGCTTGTATTTGGTGTTTCTCTTCTGCACTCGCCACACTACCAGCATTCCTCTCTCGTCCCTTAGGTTTGAACACCGTCATCCATTCAACTTCAAGTGTCGTTGCCTCCACTTGAGGGGCACGTAAGTACTTCCGTCTTCTAATAACATGTTCATTTTTCCACTATAATCTACCTTGTCCATAATTACTATCGCATTTGCTTTGTCTGTTTCGTAAGGTGAAGTCCAGGATCTTTCCTTAATTCATGGTATAACTTAACAAATCTTTGAGGACAATTGTGTTGCAGAGGTGTGAACAAATGCGGCGGTAATTATGGCCAAGGTAGATTATAGGGGAAAAATTAACATGTTATTAGAAGACGAGGGTACTTACGTGCCCCTCAACTACCATTCATTCCTGGTGGACTAAGACCCACTATGTGGTGCCCTGCCCAGATACGCTACAGCCACCACCTCCACCTCACAACCCTTCCTCAGACTCGCAAGTTAAATACGCATAAAATTAAGAATTTCATCCTAGATAAGTCAATGTATTAGTAACAAGAGTAACATATGTGCCTCTAAAATCCTTATTAGATCATTTTTACATAACTTATTTCTTATAATTTCCCCACAAACATCATTTAGGTTATACCTTTGATATACCTTATACCTTTGAAGAGTTTCGAGAGTATCTACTCTCTGAGCCCGGCCATGGGCCAGGCTCGTCTGGTGCTTGCCTGGTCAACCAGGCTGTTGCTGCTGGAGGCCCGCTGCCCCACATATCCATCACAGCCTGGTTGATCTGGCACCTGGTGAAGATATTTGTCCAGTTTCCTCTTGAAGGCTTCTACACTGGCTCCAGCCGTGTTTCGGATATCTTCTGGTAAGATGTTGAATAGTCTGGGACCCCGGATGTTAATACAGTGCTCCCTGTATTGTCCCCACCGCACCCCTGCTCCTCACTGGGTTTATTTTACACTTTCTCCCATATCTCTCACTCCAGTATGTTGTTATGGCAGTGTGCAGATTTGGGACCAGGCCCTCAAGTACTTTCCATGTATATATTATCATGTATCTCTCTCTCCTCC